>JAULUF010000016.1:11512500-11590000 GCA_031834385.1 Semotilus atromaculatus | reverse complement strand
TTTCTCGTTTTCTCTGTCAGTAACATGAATATATGATGGGCTTTAAGTTAGATTATATATATGTGCTTAGTTTAAATTACAATAATCCAGCAGGATGACAGTGTTTATGTTGTAAACTCATAAAGGTGAAGGGCTAGCATGCTAACCGGCTAAATTAGTTTAATACGTCGTGGCTGTAAATTCGGATAAAAACGTCAGAAAAATAGTTATTTAAGATTTCAGATTTAAGTTGATATGCGTCTGAATATGATTGTTGAACGACACAAAGTTAAAAGACTTCATACACCCTGACTCGCCATATTTGACTCATTCAGATGGGTTTAATTCTGTTTATAAACAGCTGTTAACATTTGCTGTATAACGTTAGCTACATTTTCCTTGTTTGTGTTTTATTTTTAAGTGTATTCATTTTGGGTTATTTGTCTCTTTGCGTGGATGAAGTATTTACAAGAGGCTTTATAATTAACACGATCACAGTGTCAGTTTACAGTAAACAATTTTTATTTTATTTTTAACCCTGACTGATTATTTTAAACTTGTTTATTTGTGTCTGAATGAGATTTTTTTAACAGTCAAAAGAGCCTTGATATGCCTTGACTGACCTGTTGCACAGTTCTCTGACATTATTACAGGTGCAACTAAGTTCTTCCAAATGTTTATTGTAATGTTTTTGTTATTAATGTGTTGTATTTAGGAAGTATCAGGGACTGCATACCTCTTTTACATGTAGGCTAAGTAGGATAAGTTCACTGTGACTACAGTTTAAAATCGAGAATGAAACGACATGTTAATGTCACGACAGGAAGAAGGTGTGTGTGGTCTGAAGCTTGAACTATAGGTCTGCAGCTTTCCTTTGAATGATGATATGGTTTCGAGTAACAATAACCTCTGAGCACAGGTTATGATAATAGTTGGGTTATGGAGCCAGTGTTATGAACTTCTTCAGTGGGACTGCGACTGGAATGAATGGGTTAAATCTCAGTTAATTGTAAAGGTTGGACAAAATAAGGATATGACCGAACAGTGACCCCATTTCTCTTGGATATGTCTGTCTGACTCTTTCTCTCCACGCCATATAGAAATACAGTTAGTCTTTGTCTCTGTTTGGTCTGATACGGGTAACTCATAGCCAGGGGGCTTTCTTTATTACTGTTGAGGTTTCTCTTGAACCCGCTGTAAAAAAGCCCTTAATGTTTTCTGCATATTAAAGGCTACAGGCTTGAACACGCCGGAGTTTCCCCTAAAGGTTTTATAAAGTGCATCTATCTTTCTGTTGATCTATTGATCAATATGCCTTTTGAGAGAAGGATCTCTCTCTCTCTCTTTTCCTGTTTCGTAAGTTGTGAAAACACTATTGTGTAGTTTTTTCGTTTGTTATTTGAGCAATGTGAACGCAAAAAATGTAGTCTCTCATTCCTCACTATAGAAGTTTACCCAACCATGACGACTTCCTCATCTGAGAAACCCGGAGATGTGAAAAGGGTCAATTATTTGCATTTTCTGTTCTCGTTGTACTGCAATGTTACCCTCTGACTTTATGAAAAGCATGTTGTTACTCACCCAGTTTTGCAGAAACATGGATAACATTAGTAATCCCCAGACAGCAGCTAATGCTATTTAATCTCAATTTACAACAGAGCAAACAGAGATTGTGTATCATATTTAATGAGAGAAGTGAAGGGCTTATCTGAACACACAACTGAAGCGTGCGAGGGATTACTCTGCTTTAACTACACTTTTAGTAAGTGTAGTAACAACTAATAATTATTTAAATAAAAGTCAATAATAATGTGCAAATTTTAAAAAATGAATTAGTTTTCCGCACATCT
The DNA here is from genome assembly GCA_031834385.1 of Semotilus atromaculatus. Lineage (NCBI taxonomy): Eukaryota > Metazoa > Chordata > Actinopteri > Cypriniformes > Leuciscidae > Semotilus > Semotilus atromaculatus. Next base: position 11,588,171 of record JAULUF010000016.1, on the reverse strand, counting down.
GCCAGTGGCAGGTGGATATAATAATGTAAATATTTCTAATATCAATTTGTAATTTACATTTTATTGAGCCAAGTGATTTTGATTAGGGATGTGCACAAATACTTGAGTACTCGGACATGACAGTGACGATCGATAGATAAACACTCGGCAGTCACTGATGGTTTGGTTTGACTTGATTTTGAATCACTAATACATCAGTGAGAGTCTTACATAGCAATTTAATCTGCATATTATATTGTAGTTAAGTTTTGTTTACCCAATTTTTACTCCCACGTGGCAGATGTTGAGGTCCCCCACGTATGTAATAAAGACATGCATTATAAATGACATCATATTACTGTAATATTACCAAATGTCTTTGTAAAATGCTGAAGTAGTGTACAGTAGTCAACATTTGAAGTGCATCAAAAAAGTTAATCAAAGTTGCCGTAAGACAAGAACGTGTTGTTCAAAATTCATGTAAAACTTTGATGAAAGGTGTTGATCCACTTTAAATGTTGACTATTGTAGTTCTATTAATCAGTCACTTTAGTTACATGACTGTTAATAATTATTTCAGTCATACTTGTATTACCAGTTTACGTGTACGCTTCAGTTTATGTGCACTCTTCACAGTTGAGACATGTTATCTATCTCCTCAATGAAGTGTTGTGGATTGAGACGAGCGTAAAATTTGCATCAAACGAAGTGTGTGTTAGTCAGTTCGAAAGTGTAATTGGCAGAAGCAGGAAGATGTGGTTGTATTCGAAAGTCATTTAAGTTTCAGTCTCTTGCGTTATATAAATAACAAATTCGTCATCATTCGCACTTCTCAATGTCACCTGTCAGATCTCAGACTAGTAATAATTCACACGTGATATTTGCAAATAACATAATTTTTATTTCAGATGGACAGGGGAAATAAAGTGAGTTTTGCAAGAGGATAAAAAAATAAGCAAATGATTATCTTAAGGACATTATCTGAGCTCCCCAGCCGCTGGCATTAGCCGGTCCTGGTTGTAGAAGCGCAGGTTTAAAGATGCCAGAGCAAAGACAATTTCACTGGTTCTGAACAGCCTTTTCTTTGGTGGAAATGGATCGATTTTTTTTAAGTCTACCATTAAAGCACGTAGCTAGAGTGATTTCTCAGGGTGTTCACTGTAGAGAAAAACACTTTTCTCCGAGAAAAGAAACATTTCTGCATGCCCATTTTCTTGAGACCACCTGGATGTTTCACAGAACTGCTGAGAACAATGTTCTTTGAATAGATGAGGCAAAACTTCAGTTATTCAAACACTGATCGGCTGCACCAAAATCTCATCTCTAGAAAGTGTGTTTAGGCCTGCGTCACCGCCTCCGGGTCTGGGCAGCAGTGCAGGCATTGAATAACAATGAATTTACAGTTTGATCATGACATTCAAAAAATATATTGAAATTTAAAATAATTCAATTCACATTTATTTGTATAGCGCTTTTCACAATGCATATTGTTTCAAAGCAGCTTTACAGAAAATGCATGTCTACATTACAATTTAGAGTGATCAGAGGTGATGTGTATAAGTTATGTATTTCAGAAATATACAACTCACAGAGTTAGCTAATAATGTATTAATTTAAACAATATATTAGGCTAATATAAGGCAGAAACAATACGCTCATTGAAGTAATAAATGCATGTTTGTTAACAAATTATTAGGATATATAGAAAAATTATAAACTAATATATTGTCCACCAGAATTAGATTGACAACATGTGTCATGTAGCATCGAATCCCTGTTGATGTGAATGGGGTCTGGATATTTGTGTGTCTTAGTCATGCCCTTTTCATGGTTGCCAAGTATACCGTGAACTGAAAGGAGCACATTGTGAAATGTTATAGCGGTTTTCTCTAGACTAAAAGTGTGAACTTTATATTTATGCCACACTAAGACAGTCATATGATGGCATATGATATTTGTGCATAGTTTATAAACCTGGCTCACAGTGCAGCGTGACTTCTCTTGCGAGGAACCCCATCGTCTTCTGGATTGTTGATCTAGATATCATTTTTTTAATCAATGTGATCAAATAATTTTACGGGTGTATAATGCGGGTGGATATTCCTTTGTTTCCTGCATGTCTGATGTGCGAGTCTCTCTGTGTTTCAGGCACGTGCACAGGTAGGGCTCAACCTGTAGTGCACATGCCCTTTTTGCCCTTACACTCTGAAGTGCCCTTTTTTTTTTTTTTTTTTTTTTTTTTAATCTTTTTTTTTATCAATGCTATTGGTCACCCTTTACGTCTGTCTGTCTGTTTTACACATATTTTGCCAATCAAAGTTCTTAAAAAGAGCTTGTGTAAATCTTGTTCGATCCTCAAACTTTCAGTAAACCTGATAACTCTGATAACTTCTATCGCGTGACTGATGAACTGATTCTGAAGTTCCACAGCCGCGCAGCTGAACGAAGTTTTGCGAAGGGTAAACAAAGATCTTGTTGTTTGAATAAGTAGCCTACTAAACACTCTATAAAGGCTCATATTTTATTTATTTGATGTCTTGGCTGAGACATGTGGGACCTGAGAGAGAGGTCTAGCATTTGCCATCTAGTCATAGCCAATACATAGCCTACACTTAAATAGCCTGTGCATACAGTAGCGTTTCATCTTTTATAAAATAATATTTTGGCCAGGAAAAACTCAGCGCCCATATAGCTACAACAAAGTTTGTAACCTGTTGATGAAAAGGTAATGTGATGCCGTCGGGCGCCGGTGCCATTTTTGACGGACAAAATGCACATTTGCACACACTCGCTGGTCAAAAACCTCGGGTGTTTTTTCTAAAATGTTAATAATATATTGATAAGTAATAGGGCCTACAACAACATAATTTGTTTTTACCATCGTAAAATCATAAGCACAGGTGCGCCCCCGCGCTGTTTCGTACTGGAACTTACACAAAGCGACGAGTGATCCTCGTCACATATATTTCCAAGAAATATCTTTTGATTTATGATTGCTGATACACTTAATTTATTAACATTTAATCATGTTATGGTAATAATATTAAATTAGCGATCCAATTTTTGAATCTATAGTAGGCTATTCTATATTCTCCACTCCTCTTCACATATATAAATGTAGTAAAACATGTTTTTTTTTTAAGGGCTTTAGCTAAAGAAGCCCTGAAACCCTGTATATCTGTATTATCTTATTATTATGTTTTTTATTAATAGTAGGCTAAATACATTTAAAGCAAAAAAATATTTTGTGTTATTGAATTTGTCATGAAGATGTGCCCAATTCTTCCTTTTATAGCTAAGCTTACTAAATAATCTTAATATATATAAAAAAATTATAAAAGGGAGGGGGTGCCCTTTTTCAGTTTCAACACATGCCCCTCAAAAGGTCCGGAAATGCCAAATTATTGAATTGTTTTTTGAATATAAATAAAAGCTTTGCATGTGTCTGTAGGTCGGGATATACAAAATCTTGATCAAACTGTACATTTCCCGTTTGGAGAATGATACTGTGCGCAATAATCAGACTAATCCAATTTCACTACGTCTAAAGTTCCTAATTATCCCCCTTAGGGATCCGTAATTAAAGAACAGCTACATATTAGCCTGGCTTATACTCCAATCCGGATATGAATGGTTTCCTGTTTTCAACCCGTGAAGGCCCGTTGATGGTTTCCATATTGTCTTGCCAATTGGTATTGCATCATATTTTAGTTATGCAATAAAAAAAAAATTCAAGCTGAACATAAGACCAAAGACTTAATCCGATGCAGGGCATTTCAGATATCCTGTGCAGAATTAATATAATTAATCAAACAAATGTTGCAGTAAAGTTCGTCTTATCTTTTACTCTTTTAAAAATTTGTTATTATACTGTTTAGAAAAGGTCTCATATCAAGTCACAAGACCCCTACCACTTGACTTTAAATTACCAACCCTGAATCATAGTGTCTCATATTTACTAAGCATGCTGTTGTATCTATTATGGTTTTGATGGATTTCAGTTTATCAGTGAGTGAGAATATGTTTGGAATGGAATACTAGTGTACAGTTTACAGCACAATTTTACACTGTAGCCTATAATGCCTTCTGGTTTGCTTGAATAATATGAGCTGTGGCATATAACAAACCTTACAAACAGCAGTATAATTATTTTCACATGACTTTACTATTGTGTATGTTTAAATCAGCAAGTGACGTCTAGTCTAGAAAATGAACAGGCCTATTGTTAGTCTAATTTTGCCTAAATATCTGGTCTAATCAAATAAGGTTAGTTTGGAAATGTATTCGCACTTTACCTCTGTACATGTGCAAGTACAAACAAGTACATGCCACTTTGGTATTGTGAAGCCAGACTTTAGCAGTGAGGTCGTTCTCAAGAGCTTATGATTTACTGTACTTTTATTTACTACTACTTTACTAAATGGATACTTTTTGGTTTCTTTGGTGTTTTTTTTTTACTTTCAAATTGGTCTAGAGTCTGAATAGAAGCAAGAAAAGTTTTTACGTCAGCCATCTTCTGTGACCCAACAACACGGCACTAAAATTGATTAACAGACAGCAGTAAACAAACTGTCCTCAAATTAATTTATTTTGTAGAGGCATATTTTGACATTATGCAAAATTATTAATTGCATGTAATAAATGTTAAAAAATACACAATTTTGCTCCCAATTGCACAAAACTTTTACCAAAATAGTGCAGAGTTTGATTGAACTGTGAATTCAAAAAAAGATATGGGATTTGTTTTCACCTCCCTGTAGCACGATTAAATGAGTTAGATGTGTTTTGTTATTGGCATTTAGCTTTTTATTTTATTTGATCAGAAGAACAGATCTGTGATTCATCATTGTAAACCTGTCATAGACTGCAACATCAACCACAATGACGATGTTGTAGCATCTGTAAACCAGTAGTTTCACTCAGTTTGTAGCCCAAGGGGAAACTCCCACGGTGATGGCATTTATTTTTGCGTCACATTGTATGAATGAGTGTAAATAACAGGAAATCCTTTTTATTAACCAATATGCCACTACACTTGCAATTCCCTTGCACTGATATGATGAAACGTCTTTATTGGAAAACCAAGCCCACATGATACATTTATACATTGCGCAACGACCTACATCCCTGCAAACTTTGACAAACACTTTGATTGGTAAAGTAGAAATCTCCCACGCTGCATATCTGATGCTGAAAGCGGAACATTTAGACACGACCTGGCCAGGACTGTAAAACCAGATCCTCTTAATGTGAATTGATCAAGGCTTAATTTGTTTATTTGAATCACTCTGTGTTTTGGCTTGAAATGGTTCCTGTTAGCATGGGCTGGAGCTGTGTTCAGTCACGCCATGAACGCAACAAACACGCATTCAGCGCTGTCAAAACCCAGCTGTGCAGAGAACATTTTGGACTAAATCACTGACGTTTTTTTCAAATTTCACTTCACACTTTCTAATTATTCATATGTCACAAAAAATATTTCGATAATAACGTCGTGTAGGAGCTTTACCAGAGAGGGAATCAAGTGCCAAATGAAAAGTTGCACATCAGCAGATCTTGCATAACTCATTTACACAATTATTACCTGACTTCTAAGACTGCCGGTAATTAGTAGCCTACAGCCTTGTTTTACAGTTCTGTAGGATCTCACTTTTTTTCATGGAAATCTCTAATCTGACCTGTAGCAAAACACATTCAGATCTTCTGACCCTTGCAATCAAACAGGCTGCAGTATTTTTTTTTTTATTTCAATATGGAAATCTTTTATGATTTTTATAAATGTGATATATTTTTATGATTGGCTCAGAGGAAGGACAGAGATGCTGAAAATAAACCGGTGTTATTTAATTAGTGGTCAATTAAAACATTTATCCAATAGATGTACAGTAGGAAAGATCGAGAGATGGGTCAAGATGGCCAGTGAGTATCTTTAGGAGCGCTTAAAAAGGATCAATTTGAATACACTTCTTGGAGAGGGGTTTTTAGCATGCAACAGTAGCTTTTGGACTTTAAAACCATTTCTGAAAAGGATAATTATGTAAGTTCACCATTCACACTGCAGATGGATGACTTTGGAATTTATATTTTTTGGGTGCATTTTCTTTTTCATCTTGCGCCATGAACTTTGAAGATGAAACGTTAAAATTGTAGGAAACTCATCTTTAGACGTTCTTCATTAGTGTCCAGTGAGTTGTGCTCCTTACAGCTTTTTTATGAACATGTTGTAGTTCTTTGGTTTAGATCTCACCGAATCAAAAATGCAGTTTTGCACATCTCGGTGAGGGACGTCTGGGGTCACTTTGGCTCGTCTGCATCCTCCATTTAAATGTGTTCTGGTTCCAGTATGATTGAATCCTCTCTGTCTGGCTGCTTGTAATGGACAGACCTGATGATTGGGTTTTTAGCCATAAAAAATTGTGGGGAGGTTTATGTTGTCCTATGTGATCAAACAAATGTGGGACTTTTATGCGTGTAGTTTATCAGGAATGGATTGAATTGTTACATACCACCATACTTTATTTTATTTGTTAGATTTGCATGTTCAAACAATGACATATAATACATATAAAAGTTTAAAAAATGGTCACAGTCTTGTCTGCCTCTGGTTTATACCTTTTTTGAGATTCTCCCTACATAAACAGACTAGTGTTGCACGGTGCACCGATACTTCAAAAGTATCGCGATACTCGGAAATGAAAAACTTCACGATTCCTAAATTTATTAGTATCGATACTTCTAAGAATGACAGCGTTCCAGATTTGTAAGAGAGTATTTCATGTTGGTGTGTGCTGTGTGCAACGCACTCTTCCAGTGCCTCCCTAGTCCCTATGGACGTGTGTGTTTTTTCTCCTCATCATGCGTGTGTGACAGGGCGCATGAACTGAACGAGCAGAGAGAGAGAAAGCCCCGGTCGCGCGCGCACTCTCTCTCTCTGCGGAGCCAGGCTTCACCGTCTCAAAACTAAGCGCTGTCTTGCTCTCTCTCCCTCGCACACATTAATCAAAATAAATCGTCACGATGGTAAGGTCGGGAGACTAAAGTTTTTTTTTTTCTTTTTTTCTTTTCTGAATTACCGCTGGGTGTGAATTGTGCTAAAATATGTTGCCTTATCTTCTCTGAAAAGCGTCCCGCACATTCAGCTGACATAAACCACACTTTAAATAAACGAAATAAACTATCCAGTGATTAAATGTTTTCTGTGATGACACAAATCTTGTGGGATATCCTAACCGCCGGGATAACAACGCACACACGTCTGATAATGACACGTCCAATTCGTGAACTAATGACTCATTTGAACCGATTCGTTTTAATGAATGGTTAAAACAACTGATCTTTCCAACACTGAACTCACGATACATCTGAATCGGTGTATAACTAATCGGTAAGACTTTGTAATAAGGTTTCATTTATTACATAAATTACATAAAAAGTAGGCTACAGTTTGCTTTCTCAAGTGTAAGTTGTTTTAAAACGAATAAAATGCCCCCCCCCCCCCCCATATGACTACTTTTTCAGGAATCGATAAGAGAATCGTTGAAGAATCGGATCGATAAGCAGAATCATCAGTGACATTGATATTGATAAAATCATATCAATTCCCGGTAACTCTTATGTTTCTTATGATAACTGAGATAATGCTGCCAAACTTATTATATTTTTCCTTGAATGTCATTGGTCTTATTTATTTTTATATTTCATATTTTGTTCAAATGGTTAATATATCTGCTGTTCATATATGTTCATTTATTAGTGTGTTATATGATTAGAATGTTGTCCCAGTTTTAAAATAAAACACATTGCATGATATTTGAGTGTTTCTCCCTTTTCAGGAAAAGTATCGAAAAAGTATCGAAATCGCAATTCTTGACTTGGTATCGGTATCGAAACAATAATTTTGGTATCGTGACAACACTAAAACAGACATTATGCTAGTTTATTCACAGTATTTGACTCCACTGATCCCTGTCACCCCTGGCTGTTGAAAACACACATCTTCTGGTCCATTCACTGCAGTGTTCATAAATAATAGGGATGTCCTCGACTAAAGATTTTTCTATTCGACTAGTAGTCGTTCATTTAAGCGATTAGTCAACTAATCGTGCCTTTTTATATTAATAAGCCATAAATAAAATGAACCTAATTACCTATATAACACAAACACATTGCCTAATCAGCACTCAAACGCACGCATAAAGCTTGCCACAGCACACCGGCAATGATTTTAGTGTGTCGTGAAAAAACAGAAGGAGACTGTTTAAACATTTGAATAATTTATTGATCATGTTTTCTGTGTTTTTGGCTGCAGAGATTAAATTGACGATGCGGACTCATCATCTCTGCAGTAGTGGACGTGGATGACATACTCTGAGAATATTTATTTTCCTTAATCTGGTTAATTTAAAAGCATTTCAAGCTTTCTATAAATATATTTCTCATGTCTGTGAGGCAAATATACACTGAGCTTCGGTTCATTTTCCTGACATGCTCAAGTTCACTGAGACCGACACGGCAGAAGTGCATCCTGAACTTTTTGTTGTTATTATGAGTTTACAGAAATAAAAGTAGACCCTTTACAGTTCGCACTACTCTTATCTGTATGACCAAAAATGATGTTTATATTTTAAGTTGAATGCAACCACACACTGATATGTGCCTAATAATAGCGAACATTTATCTAGGTTAACATTAGAGCGAGCTGACTTGTAAAGTTGCTACTACATACGTGTTTCAAGCAGTGCTTGAAGTGGGGGGGAAAGGTGCAGGTACTCTCTTGCATTGGCAAATCATGACATTTGAGATTTCTACAGCGAAAAACGAAACTTGGAGATATTGCTGGTACAACAACAATTTATTGTTATTTATTAACAACATAAATGTAAACAAGTCGTGTGTGTGCGTGTGTTCTTTACAAAGACAATTAAACATTTTCTTTTTAGAAGTTGGTCATTAATAAACTTGATTCTAAACTTGATTCTAAGTTTATGATGGGGGGGAGGTATACAACAATTGCATGTAAATGGTAAACAACAACAAAAACAACCAAGAAAACAGCTCTGATCTTGTCTTTTCAGTCATACTTCGATATGTTTACAAGACAGCAAACATAAAAAAAAAAGTACACTCGGGTTTGATTTGGGCATGTACCTGTCTGTGTAGGCTATTACATAAACTAAAATAAATCTTATACTGTATATTCTGACTAGTTTTCTCGTTTTTTTATTTATTTATAAAACATATAGCCTACTTTTATCCAAACTGAATTATAAAAAAAAGTTTAAATGGGTAGGCTAAATCTTCTATAAATATTTTTTAGTCTTCATTTTCTTTTCTGACGTAGCCTACTCCAGTTCTTGTTAAAACACAATTCTGTGCATTTTGGGCACTTTTTGTGTGAAATCTTATTTATTTTCTCCATCAAAAGTGTGTTTTCACTTTAAATGAGCGTGAGTAGCACAACAAAAATAGACTGGGGGCCGAACCCCCGCTTCACTGCTGCTCACGCGACGCTCCTGCTCGCGGTGTGAATGCACTCATTGATTAACACGCAAGCCAGAAAGAATACACATTGCTCACGCGGCGCTCATGCTTGCGGTGGCCGCGGTCAGCTCCGGTAGCCGTTTCGCAGCCGCAACGCGCCGCAGATGTGTGCAGTGTAAACACACACTTTTTCTGCGGCCGTCACGCTTTTTCTGTCAGTGGTAGAGTACCGGCTACATGCGAGAAGTAGTGGTATGCCAGAAAAAGTGCAGGTACGCTTAAAGAGTAAAATGTAGAAGTACCGGTGAGTACCGCCCCACTTCGAGCACTGGCTTCAAGTGATAAGCCATATTTGAGGTCAATAAATGATAGGCAAATGTTTGGATTTCCTGGGATTGATGATCTGTCCGTCACTGCCTGCATGACTTCGCCATTTCCCGTTAAGTTTTTCTTTCTGCGACTAAACGACTAATACAATTTTGGTCGACGAAGCCTCTTCTAGTCGACTAATAGGGGGCAGCCCTGATAAATAATGTAATATTTTTGTTGATTCTCTCTGCAGCTCTGTTCTGTAACTGCACTAAACCACACTGTGCGAAGGATGATTTTAAGTGCGAGACCAACGGGGCGTGCGTGGCCTCCACCTCTGTCATTAAAGGACAGGAGCAGCACGTGCGGCTCTGCATTAAGAGAGAGAAGCTGGTTCCTCCGGGCCAGCCGATCTACTGCCTCAGCACAGAGGGACTGGTGAACACACACTGTTGCTACTCAGATTACTGCAACAGCATCGACCTCAGAGTACCACCAGGTGAGCGTCAATACATTACAATACAATTATATTTATAGCACGTTTAAAAACAACTGGTGTTGGCCAAAGTGCTTTACAAAAGCCAAGGAAACAAACAATTAGAAAACATAAAGTAAAGCAAAATAAAATGGAAAAACCTATGAACTAAGGTAAAATATTGAAAAATAGTGATAATCAAGATATATTGAAAGCAATTGAAAAAAGATAAATTTTCAAGGTGGGTTTAAAAATTTACAACGATGTGAGCCGGAAGGCTATTCCATAACTTAGCACGACCACGACTATTTTCAAGTCTAGTTCTAGGAACAGATAGTAGATCGTGATCTTTTCATGAGCTGTAATCAATGCCAAATTCAACCAGCAAATTCCAGATGTCATCAAAGCAACTAATGCATTGTGTCCTTTGTCAGTGACGAACGAACCGGGTGCAGAACAGGACTGGGGGCCGGTGGAGCTCACGGCAGTGGTGGCGGGTCCAGTGTTTGTGCTGTGTGTGCTGGTTCTGCTGGGTCTCTTCCTCTTCCAGCACCACCAGCGAGCTTACGGCCACCGGCAGAGGCTGGAGGTGGAGGATCCCAGCACTGAACACATGTTCCTGGCCAAGGACAAGACCTTACAGGACCTCATCTACGACCTCTCCACCTCAGGATCTGGGTCAGGTTAGTATCCCAGGAAAAAAGGTGCTGCATGGTTTGTAGGATTTATTTATGCATGTATTTATATTCTATTATAGTTTTGATTAATATTTAAAATTATATTTTCAGTTTAGATTTAGTTTTAGTATACCAGACAAAGCTTAAGCTAGTCCCAGACTAAAATGCATGTTTGAGCTGTTTTAAGGGAAAGCAACTTGCACTGATATATCTTAAAATATGTCAGTGCCATTGTTTTTTCTCAAAATGCACACCAGAAATGTTTACTACCATACTATATATAGCAGGTGAAAAACTGTATGTGAGCCGAGTAGTATGTCCGAATTCATAGTATTTATAAAACAGTAGGTGAAAAGTCCCCGGATGACCTACTGCTTCCAGCGATATTCTGTGCATTCGATGGACACTTTACTATCCCATGAAGCCACAGGAGAGGTTTTTTGAATGACAGTAAAGCGGCAGAACTGACACTGTAGGGCAAAGTATGACTACGGTACCAAGTTGGTACAGAAATTTAAAAAAATGTGACTATACCAGCATTTCCCTTTAGCATTTGAGCGTTGTTGAACAGTTTCTTAATCGCCTCTGGTTCCCGATTGTGTTCCCTCAACATACACTATATTGCAAAAAGTTTTGGGACATCTGCCTTTACATGCACATGAACTTTAATGACATTCCTTTCGTGATCCGTAGGGTTTAATATGGAGTTGGCCCACCCTTTGTAGCTGTAACAGCTCTAATTCATCCCAAAGGTGTTCTATCGGGTTGAGATCAGGAATCTCTGCAAACCAGTCAAGTTCCTCCATGCCAAACTCACTCATCAATGTCTTTATGGACCTTGATTTGTGCACTGGTGCGCAGTCATGTTATAACAGGAACATCCCCAAACTGTTCCCACAAAGTTGGGAGCATAAAATTGTCCAAAATATCTTGGTATGCTGAAGCATTAAGAGTTCCTTTCACTGGAACTAAGGGGCCAAGCCCAACCCCTGAAAAACAACCCCACACCATTGTAACAAATTAGCTCTATGAAATATTAATAATCAATAATATCTTATGATTAATTATGAATATTTTGAGTTAATGATGTAGCTAAATTAATATTACAGTCAATTAATCTTTTGATTATTCATTTATTCTAAGAAAAGGGTATCTTCCATGGCCACAGAAAAATAATTCTTTCTTGGCATGTACAGCGCTTTGAGCATTTAACAAGATCAAGATCGTAAAAGAGACTTTGTTTGCAAGCAGGGAATCAGAAACAAATGCATATTGTGCATAAAGTTTTATTAACTAAATCACAAACATAACATAACTAAACAAACAAACATACATAAATACATACATAAATACATGTATAGGTAAAATGGTGAGTGATAGAATGGAACTGGAAGCAGGAAATGGAAGATCCCTTTAACTGTGAAAAGAACCATCAGCTTATCATTTTCAGAGCATTTCGTTGAATTGATACTTGCATTTTTAGTGCCAGGTAAACAGTTCTTGAAGTTGTTGAAAATTAAAGCTGTTACTGGTTCCGTGAGTGTCACATGTTGAAGTTGCAATCGTTTTCTTCTCCGTTGGATGAAGAAGATATGATGAACTTGCATGGTTAGTTCGACTCTGTTCTGGTTGAAAGTTTTCTCTCTCCATGAGCACATGGCTGAGCACATGCAGATTGTGACTTGCCGGCCCTGGGCCAGACAGAGCACGCAGAGCAAGTGGTGATAGTTGCGATGGACTACTTCTGCGTTGAGTTGAAAAAAACATTGTGCCAGGTCATCCTTGGTTCTGTTGTGGTTGAGAGAGTCCTCTCTCTCTCTCCTGAATGAGCACATGACTGGTTGTGAGTCAAGGCCTGCTGAGGCCACGCAGGACAGCACAGCACCCTGAACATACAGAGAAGGCCAAAGAGAGAACTGATCTTGTGCACGACTGCATCCCACGCTTTGCATTGCACTTGGTGATGTAGGGCTTGGATGCAGCTGCTCTGCCATGGAAACCCCTTCTATGAAGCTCTCTATGCACTGTTCTTGAGCTAATCTGAAGGCCACACAAAGTTTGGAGTATATTGAGACTGCAGAAAGCTGGCGACTTCTGTGCAATGTGAGCCTCCGCATGCGCTGACCCTGCTCTGTGATTTTACGTGGCCTAGCACTTCACGGCTGAGTTGCTGTTGTTCCCAATTGCTTCCACTTTGTTATAATTCCACTAACAGTTGACCATGGAATATTTAGTAGTGGATTTATTACACAGGTGGTAACCTATTACAGTACCACACTTGAGTTCACTGAGCTCCTGGGAGTGACCCATTCTTTCACAAATGTGTGTAGAAGCTGTCTCTATCCCAAGGCCCTTGATTTTATACAAATATGGCCATGGAAGTGATTGGAATACCTGAATTCAATGATTTGGAGGGTATGATATAGCGTTTATGTCTGTGATTGGTTACAATGATCAACGCTTCAAAAACATGTTGTCTTCACCAAAGCGCTTACACAGATACACACGGGAGAGTTTGAAACCAGGTGTCTATAAGCGGACCCCATAGACAACACTACTATATAGTATGCGATATCAGGCTGCGTTCACACTGCAGGGGCTTAATGCAAAAAAAATTGGATTTTTTAAAAAATAAATTAGATTTTTTTTTTGCAAGGCCGTTCACATTTCCAGTTAAATGCGACCTTTTGTGATCTCCTGTGTGAACGTGAACGTGAAATGACCCAATAGTGACCCGCATGCGCAGAAGAGTACTCAACGGTCAACTACGTCACTTGTTGTTTGCAGAAGTAGCTAAACATGGATGTCAACAGTGGAGCTCGTTTAGCAATATTAAAGTTATTTTTTATTGTCTGCCATAGTTGTTGTTTATCTTCTCATTCCCGCCTACTTCAACGGAGAATTATGACGTTTGTCGCAAATCAATGACGTGCGGGTCGGATACATGTGACCTGGCCGTTCAGATTGAAGTCGCATTTCAAAAGATCGAATACATATCAGATTTGGACCACATACCCAAGTGGCCTGGGTCGCATTTGAAAAGATCGGATCTGTGTCGTTCAGACTGTCATGAAAAGATCAGATACAGGTCGCATGGGGGCAAAAAAATCGGAATTGGGTCGTTTCAGCCTGCAGTGTGAACGTAGCCTCAGATGCAGCACAAATCTTCAGAAATCATGTGATGCTTTGTGTGAAGAACAGATTAACATACAAGTAGTTCACTGATTATCTTCTCCTCCAACATATAGTCAGTTGTTTTATAAAGTCTCTCTCTCTGTCTGTGTCTGTGTGCTACAGGTCTGCCGCTGTTTGTCCAGAGGACAGTGGCCCGTACAATAGTGCTGCAGGAGATCATCGGTAAAGGGCGCTTTGGGGAGGTGTGGAGGGGGAGGTGGAGAGGAGGAGACGTCGCGGTGAAGATCTTCTCCTCTCGTGAAGAACGCTCCTGGTTTCGTGAAGCTGAAATCTACCAGACCATCATGCTCCGCCACGAGAATATTCTGGGCTTCATTGCCGCCGACAACAAAGGTAAACTAATGAATAGTCGGGCTGGGACAATAAATCGATGCATCGTGAATTGAGAAATTATACTGGATCGATTCTGAGATTTTTCCAATGCATCGCGATTCTCTCTCGAATCGTTAGTTTTTTAACAGCAGAGGGCAGTGTGTGCTCTAGAAACAACCGTACTCCGCTTGCTTCCAATGCCTTACACACACCACTTGAACCTATAAAATAATCATTCATAAAGTTCGAAAAGCGAATTACAAGGGTGTTTGCAGCGGGCTGTTTACATTAATCTCGCATCATAAAAGCATTCTGAGGTACAAGTACACTCTCAGACTCAGACGAACGCTCTTCTTCGTGAGCATTTGAGTGTGCGGTTAAAAAGTAGCCTAGAGCGCCATCTGCTGTTAAAAAGTAGCCTAGAGCGCCATCTGCTGTTAAAAAGTAGCCTAGAGCGCCATCTGCTGTTAAAAAGTAGCCTAGAGCGCCATCTGCTGTTAAAAAGTAGCCTAGAGCGCCATCTGCTGTTAAAAAGTAGCCTAGAGCGCCATCTGCTGTTAAAAAGTAGCCTAGAGCGCCATCTGCTGTTAAAAAAACTAGCCTAGAGCGCCATCTGCTGTTAAAAACTAGCCTAGAGCGCCATCTGCTGTTAAAAACTAGCCTAGAGCGCCATCTAGCTGTTAAAAACTAGCCTAGAGCGCCATCTGCTGTTAAAAACTAGCCTAGAGCGCCATCTGCTGTTAAAAAACTAGCCTAGAGCGCCATCTGCTGTAAAAAACTAGCCTAGAGCGCCATCTGCTGTTAAAAACTAGCCTAGAGCGCCATCTGCTGTTAAAAACTAGCCTAGAGCGCCATCTGCTGTTAAAAACTAGCCTAGAGCGCCATCTGCTGTAAAAAACTAGCCTAGAGCGCCATCTGCTGTTAAAAACTAGCCTAGAGCGCCATCTGCTGTTAAAAACTAGCCTAGAGCGCCATCTGCTGTTAAAAACTAGCCTAGAGCGCCATCTAGCTGTTAAAAACTAGCCTAGAGCGCCATCTGCTGTTAAAAACTAGCCTAGAGCGCCATCTGCTGTTAAAAACTAGCCTAGAGCGCCATCTGCTGTTAAAAACTAGCCTAGAGCGCCATCTGCTGTTAAAAACTAGCCTAGAGCGCCATCTGCTGTTAAAAACTAGCCTAGAGCGCCATCTGCTGTTAAAAACTAGCCTAGAGCGCCATCTGCTGTTAAAAAGTAGCCTAGAGCGCCATCTGCTGTTAAAAAGTAGCCTAGAGCGCCATCTGCTGTTAAAAAGTAGCCTAGAGCGCCATCTGCTGTTAAAAACTAGCCTAGAGCGCCATCTGCTGTTAAAAACTAGCCTAGAGCGCCATCTGCTGTTAAAAAAACTAGCCTAGAGCGCCATCTGCTGTTAAAAACTAGCCTAGAGCGCCATCTGCTGTTAAAAACTAGCCTAGAGCGCCATCTAGCTGTTAAAAACTAGCCTAGAGCGCCATCTGCTGTTAAAAACTAGCCTAGAGCGCCATCTAGCTGTTAAAAACTAGCCTAGAGCGCCATCTGCTGTTAAAAACTAGCCTAGAGCGCCATCTGCTGTTAAAAACTAGCCTAGAGCGCCATCTGCTGTTAAAAACTAGCCTAGAGCGCCATCTGCTGTTAAAAACTAGCCTAGAGCGCCATCTGCTGTTAAAAACTAGCCTAGAGCGCCATCTGCTGTTAAAAACTAAGCTCAGAACCTATTCTATCTATTATTGTCCCGCCCTAATATGCAGTGCGTTTTAATACTGTATGATGATGTCATCTGGGTATAATAATATTTAATTGTCTCTGTCACAGATAATGGCACATGGACTCAGTTGTGGTTGGTGTCAGACTATCATGAGAATGGATCCCTGTTTGACTATCTGAACCGATATTCAGTCACCATCGAGGGCATGATCAAACTGGCACTGACGGCTGCCAGCGGCCTGGCACATCTGCATATGGAGATATTGGGCACTCAGGGTGAGTGCGTCATATTATTAGATGAAGTTTAAAGAAATTAGCTCTAAGTGAGCTGACTTATCTACAGCTAACGTCTAACCTCTACGTCAGATATGCAGACGTTTATTGTATTATAACTTGTTATTTGTCATGAAAGTAGACGTGGAAGTTGGCTTTCCGTTACATTGCAAACAAACATCAAACATACAACATGTTGTAAAGTGTGGTGCAATGAAACTTGATCAAATAATGTGTGTTTATATACATGTTAATATATGTTTATTTATATAATTATACTGTAAAACATATTGTGCCAAACCTAGTAATAGTGCCTGTAATTTTACTAAGACCTCAGTTGATTTCAGGAGAGTCAGTAGCATTTGTTAAAATAATGACTTCAATAAAAACGAACAAACATGTAGAGAGCACACAAATATTGGGTGCAATAATCAATATTTATCAGGCCTTTTCAGGACTGAATCAAATATATTTCAACTCCATCTGTCGTCTTCTGGAATAGTTACATCATTGAAGGATACTTGCTAAACCAACTTAGGCAGCATTTATTTTTAGGCCCACTTTTATGATGCCTAAAAATGTTGAGTATGTATTTTTGCTCCTAAGGGTGTGGAACAGAGATATTGCGATCACTCTCTAGCCAGAGAAAAGTGTTTGCCAGATGTGTGTGTGTGTGTCTACATGAATCTGTAAAGGTTGTTTTTTGCTTGTCAGGTAAGCCTGGCATCGCTCACCGTGACCTGAAGTCCAAGAACATCCTGGTGAAGAAAAACTGCACGTGTGCAATCGCTGATCTCGGCCTGGCAGTTCGTCACGAGTCCGTCTCTGACACCATCGATATCGCCCCCAACCAACGCGTCGGCACTAAGAGGTACGCCTTACATCACGTAGCAGAAATAACAGCCAAGAAAAGCATGTTAAATTATATATGAAAAACACGGTTAATTATATATGCAGTTTTGAATAAATTTGCCATGAAGAAATGTTTATGAAACCTACGTTATGTGTAACTGAGTTGTATACAAACATTTCAGCTTTCATTTGAGTGTAAATATTATATCTGGAAATAAATAGCAGATGAATATAATAGCTCTAATATTATAGTAATGTACCAAATGAGAGGCTTCCCTGTATGGACTATACTTTGTAAGGCTACACGTTTGACTGTACGCATACGTGTAAAAAAGGAAGTATACTTTGGCCTACTCGTGTTTATGTGTGTTTCTGTTGTGTTTCAGGTACATGGCACCTGAGGTTCTAGAAGAGAGTATAAACATGCGTCACTTTGACTCGTTTAAATGCGCAGATATCTACGCTTTAGGACTCGTGTACTGGGAGATCGCTCGCCGCTGCAATGCTGGAGGTACTGGAACCAATCAAAACCATTTTTACCAAAGGCACATTGCTTATGTTAGCCATTGCTCTTATTAATGCTCCTCTTATGTTTCCCTTCAGGAATTCATGAAGAGTACCAGCTGCCCTACTATGACCTGGTGCCCTCCGATCCATCCATAGAGGAAATGAGGAAAGTTGTGTGTGACCAGAGGTTACGACCCAACATACCGAACTGGTGGCAGAGCTACGAGGTGAGAGACGTCACAACAACACATGCTACTACTAACTGACCCTCATGTCATTTTAATGTTCATATCACGATGATTTCCCAATGATCGTTTTTTTTCTACTGGTTTTTTTCTACTAAATTTATATATGATCTTATATATGGCTTTTTCCACGAGGAAGGTACAAAATAGTGCTTGAAACTGTTAAATAAGTCCAATGAAATGAGGTGCATGTTTGTACACCTCAGAAATAATAAAAAAGTAATTGATTATGGCTGTCAACTTTAGTCGTTTAGTCGACTATTCGGTCGATGCCGTCTTGGTCGACTGACATTCTCATTGGTCAACCAGTTGCATTTTATTTTATTTTTATTTTTTATTTTTTTTACCAATAGGAAGAAATTTCCATTGATTTACTCCTTGATATTTATTCCTTTTATAAGCAGTTATATATTACTGTATTCTAAATATAATTAGCCTATGTTTTATCCCCAACTTTAAATGCTTTAATTTAGGCTATTTTGTAACAGCGCCACAGTTTAACGCACCACGTAGAACACTCGGGAACCGCACCTGTGGCTGCACTGCTGCTTCGCGCTCAGTAAGGAATAGGCTATGTAGTTTTACTGTATTAATTCAGTTGTGGCGGGTAAACTCGCTTTACCTACCGGCGGGTAAATAAAAATAGCATCATGTGACGTTCTTCTGTTATAGGACAAATTAGTTTGAATAAACGAGCAGACACTGCTTAGCAAGACAAATAGCAGTGAATGTGCTTTCCATTAAATGAATCACACACACAGTAAACAAATCCTTAACAAAAACAGGGCTATTCTGGCGGGTGCGGTGATGCAGTGGTGACGCGTTCATGTAACATGTCCTTACAGTGGCGCTGCCAATAAAGCTCCTAAAATCTGTCACAAAGAACAGGCAAAGGTAATGATTATGAATAGGCCTATGTAAAATATAGCAAGGAGATATTTAAATTATTTATTAATAAACAAGTCTTTTCTTTGTCCGTGTCAGTTGCAAAGATGAAGTTGACGATGCTGACTCGCAATCTTCGCAGTAGTGAACGCGCCAGAGAGAAATGCACATTTCATAAGCAGAGAGCAGTCTGTGTCTGTTTTCTTACGTTTTGAATTGTTCTGTTTAAAAGTAGACACGTCTGTGAGAGTAGGCTACCTTATACGCTGAGTTTCAGTTCATTTATGAGACGAGCTCCCGTTCACGCGCCGGCACCGCCGTTTCGTGATTATCTGTCTGCTATATTTACTCCTTATTTATTAAATCCAGGCAATTGGTTGATGAAACATTGATTAAACTTAAGATACAATTAATAAAAAACGAAATTCACTTTAAAGATTGTGACTGTCACTATAGACCTAGGACAGAGCTCCTCACTTTGCAGTTAAATAAAATCACTTAATTTTCAAAGAATTAGCTATATTATTATTATTATTATAGTTTTAAATATGTAGGCTATTATTTATGTTTTTTTTGTTGTTGTTTTATAAATGCTCTATGACAATTGTTTAATAAATGTTCAATCAAAATGCAAAACATCGCGTCTTTTTTTTAGACTAATCGTTGCGCAGGACAGGACTTTGGTCGACTAAGGATTTCTTTGGTTGACTACAGCCCTAATTTTGAGCATTTATATTATCTGAATAATTGCTTTTGTTTTTGAAAGAAGTCTCTTCTCACCAAGGCTGCATTTATTTGATCAAAAATACAGTAAAAACAGTAATATTGTGAATTATTTTTTACAATTTAAAATCGTTGTTTTCTATATGAATATATGTTAAACTGTAATTTATTCCTGTGATCAAAGCTGAATGTTCATCATCATTACTCCAGTCTTCAGTGTCACATGACCCATCAGAAATCAGGATAATATGAGGATCTCATGCTCAAGAATTATTAATGT
Source organism: Semotilus atromaculatus (assembly GCA_031834385.1). Taxonomy (NCBI): domain Eukaryota; kingdom Metazoa; phylum Chordata; class Actinopteri; order Cypriniformes; family Leuciscidae; genus Semotilus; species Semotilus atromaculatus. The sequence goes on along the minus strand of JAULUF010000016.1, from coordinate 11,568,261 downwards.
TAGAAACAGTTGTGCGGCTTCATATTTTTGTGGAAACCGTGATACATTTTAGTAGGATTCTTTGATGAATAGAATTGTTTATTTGAAATCGAAATCTTTACAGTATAAATGTCTTTACTGTCACTAGTTTATCAATTTAATGCATCCTTGCTGAATAAGAGTATTAATAAAAATGAACAAAAAGATATTTCTTTTTCACATAATTTAAAGGTCCCGTTCTATGCCCCTTTTCACAAGATGTAAAATGAGTCTCTGATGTCCCCAGAGTGTGTCTGTGAAGTTTCAGCTCAAAATACCCAACAGATAATTTTTTACAGCATGTTTAAATTGTCTTTTTTGAGGACTCAGAAAAACGCGCTGTTTTAGTGTGTGCCCTTTAAATGCAAATAAGCTTCTGCTGCACGACACAGGGGGCGGAGCTTCAAGAGCTCGCACTCAGACTCTTAGGACAATTTCATCTCATGGAATAATGATAACATCAGCAACTCTCAGTAACGGTGTTCATTTCGAGTCGGACAATAATGCCTACAGAGTCAGAGGGCTGTATAGAGATGGAACAGGTATAGTTTAGTCGTTTAATTACGGTTATTATAACGTATTTGTCATCTGCTTGTATGTATCCATTATTTATTAATAGCCTACAAGTCTGCTGTGTCAGACCAGGTCCGAATGATGATCAAACACTGATGAGTTTAATAAAGTTTATTGTACATCACACAAAAGATGAAGCGTCAGTTTTACTTCAGAAAATCACCGTAAGACCTGAGTAAACACAGTAAGTTATAAGAAGTGCGCGAGTTGAGGGAGCATTCCCGTGGGCGGAGGTTAGTCAGAGAGCTGTTCTACTGACGTCATTAAAAACGGAAGTAGAGCGATGTAGTCCAAACGAGCCGTTCACTGTAGGCGACTTCTGTTAAATAAAATATCTCGCTTGGCATTGAACTTTGAGCTTTATAATTTTACAGATATTATTTATACTCTAACAACAACATTACACACTAACTTAAGTTTGAAACATGGGATCACGAAGAACGGGACCTTTAAAAAAAGATTAACAGGGTTGAGCATAAGCACATATTTGATGATTTAGAAAAATGATCTGTCGTTTGATGTTTAAAACGTGCTAGTTGTCATGCTGTGCAATATTACAATAGATAATATGTCTATAATCTAAAAATGATGTGGTTAACTCCCTGTCTCCCTCCAGGCGCTGCGTGTCATGGGGAAGATCATGCGAGAGTGCTGGTACGCTAACGGCGCCGCGCGACTGACGGCTCTCCGTATCAAGAAAACCCTGTCTCAACTCAGCGTGGACGAAGACATGAAAATCTGAACGCAAACACTACCTTCAGCGAGAGAGCGTAACACTCCTAGGAAAGGCGACGTGTACAGACATGCTACCACTCTAAACTATCCTGCCAGTTTAAAAAGTATTTCCGTCCACTCAGTTGTGACGGGGCCTACCTCACCCCACCGCCAAAACTACTGAACCTCCCTCTGAAAATACTGACACGCATCATTATCCACTACACCCAACTCTGTCATGTGACTTTCAGGATTTCTGTTCAAATCGATTTTCCCCAAAGATCATTTTAACTTCTGGCGAACAGTGCTGTGATGCGGGCTTTTAGCTTTCTCTTAGATCAGTTTAGCAGGATACCTTGGATAGCCAGTTTCAGCTCTAAACCAGGTGTAATACCCAAACTACAGGTTTAGAGCTGGTGGACTGATGGCACTGCTAGTCATGTGTTTCCTTCTCTTAGCCAGTGTTTCATAACCACGTTAAAGCTGTTAGCAAAACAACCTTATTTGCACTTTATTACGTGTTTCATGAGCGTGGATTATAGCCATCTTGATTTTTGGGATCACACACTGGCACACACATGTCTATTCTTACTACTGAACGGTACGGATGTCTATTTATTTTAGCTTGTAGATCTTTCATATTGTCCTTGTTTTTTTTTATCGCCGCTAGATTTCCCTCTCTCCTTCATAAAGCTACTGTACATAGTATATTTTTTAAAAGTATGGAAGTGTAAATAGCATACCCTTTTTTTTTTCATTTCCGAATCCTTCGACTAAGCTAAAGTGTTGGCATCTTGACGGTGTTCATGCGTCCGGGCGTTGGTCAGGGTCATCCGAGGTCCGTGAAACCCAACCAGAAGTGCTGGGTAAAGTACAAGCTTTTGTTAAAGTTTATAGCTAAACCTGTTGCTTCTCACTGTAGCATTAAACAACACTAAAAATGACGAGGGCACTGATAACGCACATTTTATTAGTCGAGGAGACTGTTTTGTAAGGAATAGTTAATGCAAACATTAAAATGGTCATTTATTCACCCTCGTTCCAAAGCCTTTTTTCAATGCAACCCTAAAGGAGACAATGAGCAGAATGTGCACGCTGCACTATTGTGCTTAAAGTCCTCTGAATTTATATGGACTACATCTATGATGCTTTTTAGTGTTTTTCTGAGCTTGACACTCCCAGAATGCATTCACTTTCACTGTAAAGAAAAGCGCTGCATGAGCATCCCTCCGGTTTCCTACTGACTGCAACGGAAGAAAGGCTTCGGTCAACGCGAGTGTGAATAAATAATGACAGGATTTTAATTTTGGCATCAACTATTCCTCAAAGGCACAATGAATTCTCGAGGAAGTAGATCTCATTCTTCATGCACTGGGCCTGTAATGAGAAAAAAAAACGACTTGAAAATGTAAATTGACTTGAAAAGTTGGGCGTTGAAGCCTCTCTACTCCTAATACACTGTATTTATGACTCCAAATGTTCTCTTAGACTACACAGATACTACTGCCCTTCTGTTCCTCTCGCTTCTGTATGAAATATGCAAGATGTAAATATAGTTTCTATAATGGATGACCTTTTTTAATAATCAACTTTTGATTCTGTAGACAATTGTGTGGTTGTAGCTAGCTGTATTTTATTTAATCTGTTTTTTTTTTTTTTTATGTGACTCGGTTCAGATTTAATTCAGGTTTAATTTGTATAGCGCTTTTAACCGTAGGAAGCGGCTGTACAGGGGTTTGGGTCTGTGCTCTTTCACTTCATCATTGATTTGTATCTCCCAGTGGCTCACAGACGTTTCAGGATGAATGTCTAGAGTATGACAATCGAAATAAGTACTGTTATAAACTCATTCGTCCATTTGCAACAATTCAAAGTCACCTTACTCTATTCAGTGTGTCCAGAGAAAGATAAATATGATTGATGGAACCAATATGATGGTTTCTTTTCATGTTATTTTTTTTGTAATATTGATCCAAAAAGGACAAACTTCCATGTCAGCGTATGTGAAATGTGATTATAACACTGGATAGATTAGTTCTCAATACTACTGAGAACTACAATACTACACTGGCACACGAGCTGCTGACCGACAAATCTGTCAGGATCATATGGAAAACCTTAAAGGACCAGTTCGGTATTTCATAGGTGCACTGGAACAATCCTTCATAAAACGCATTAAACTTTAGTCTACAAAGACGTGAAACTCACCGAGTGGTCTGGGGTGTTCACTGATAAGCTCACACAAAAATCGCTGCAAAAGATGCTTTCAACAGCTTTTATCGTAGTTTTTGTCCAACTCCATTGATATGTACACTACTGGTCAAAAGTTTTAGATCAGTAAGATTTTTTATGTTTTTAAATGAAGTCTCTTCTGCTCACCAAGGCTGCAATTATTTGATAAAAAATACAACAAAAACAGTAATATTGTGAAATATTATTACAATTTAAAACAGCGGTTTTCTATGTGAATATACAGTGAAGTGTAATTTATTCCTGTGATCAAAGCTGAATTTATCATCATCATTACTCCAGTCTTCAGTGTCACATGATCCTACAGATCCTACAGAAATCATTCTAATATGCTGATTTTATGCTCAAAAAACATAAATTATTATTTTCAATGTTGAAAACAGTCGTGTACCATTTTTTTCCCCCCAAAATTCTATGATGACTAGAAAGTTCAAAAGAACAGCATTTATTTAAAATATAATCTTTTCTAACATTATAAATGTCTTTACTGTAACTTTTGATCAATTTAACTCATCCTTGATGAATAAAAGTATTTTCTAATTTCTTTCCCCCAAAAATAAAAAATAAATTCTTACTGACCCCAAACTTTTGAATGGTAGTGATTAATGTTACAAAAGCTTTCCATTTCAGATCAATTCTGTTCTTTTGAACTTTCTATTCATCAAAGAATCCTGAAATAAAAATGTAAAAAACTGTTTTCAACATGGATAATAATCATAAATGTTTCTTGAGCATCATATTATAATAATTTCTGAAGGATCATGTGACACTGAAGACTGGAGTAATGATGATGATAAATTCAGCTTTGATCACAGGAATAAATGACACTTCACTATATATTCACATAGAAAACCGCTGTTTTAAATTGTAATAATATTTCACAATATTACTGTTTTTTTTTTTTTTGTGGTATTTTTTATCAAATAATTGAGTTTCACGTCTTTGTAAACTAAAATTGAATGCGTTTATGAAGGATTGTTCCAGTGCAACCATTGCACAAACCCAACGCTCTCGGGCCAGCATCATGTGTCCACGTTACAATCTTAACCGTTCTATTTCATCAGAAACGATCTTAAACCAGGGCTTTAATTGTAAAATACTTGTCTAAAGAACTTGTCCTTTAAAGAATTTATTCTAAGAGTTCTGGATGGGCCTGTATTAGTTTCTCCTGTTAAACGAGAGCTTGTATATATATTTATAGCTTCCAGAAAGCGTTTGGGCTCCATGAACGACTCGTCTCTTTCATTGTGATTTCTGATGTGCAGACAGTCCTGGTTTATCATAAGGAAGTTTCCTCTGTCCTCACAGCCGTCCTGTATAATCTGCCTGTATTTCCAAAATCGACATGGACTTTTCAGGAATTTTCAGTTTCCATTCATGTACATGGGTAATTATTAAATGGTAATAAACACAGATTTTCCTACATTTGTCGTGTTCATTTCTGTTTCCATGCGGTACTTTAGACCTGTAAATGTGGTGTTATTCAAGATTCCAGTTCTCTACCACTACATTGTAGAGCTTAATAATACACAAAATACAGGTTATTGGTTATATGGTATCGGCGAGTACCAAAAATGAAAGCATCGGTATCAGTGCATTCATAAATAAAATCTTAAATTTAATAAGCAGTACGGATGATTTAAAAGAGAAGCGTTTATGGAAATAACTGAGGCTTTTGAGCAAGTTTGCTGCAAGAGACAAACTTGCTGTTACTTATTAATTTTATGCACACAAGACATTTTTAGACATGGCTGTATGATTCTCAAACTACAAAAAAAAAAAAAAAAAAAAAAAGTTTAAATTGCACATTATTATAGATGCCAAAGAATATCAGCAAATACAAATAATATCGGTGAAAACGTTATAGTGGAATAGCTCTCTTGCTTCGTTTTCCTTCTAACATAAGAACTGCAACAACTTATTAAATGAATACATTTTTATTTTTCTTGTGCCTTCAATAAAACATCTTTGACATGAGAGAATTAGAAAAGAGTTCAGATGTATTTACATATATTTTATGTGTGGCATAAAAATTATTACAGAGAGAAAAATACCAGCAAAATTTTATTACAATCAAATGATTTTCTGTGGCGAGACGAGCTACAACAATAACAAAAGTGTGAGTCGTCCAGATGCAGTCTGATATTCTCATTTTGGGTTATGAAAGTTTGTGGGGAATGCTGATTATTCATAAAAAAAATTTGAGTAGATCTTAAAACAATGAAAGCAGAGTAAAATCAGTAGCAATATCAAATAGAAATGAAACGCACGTCTGCATCACGCATAAAAACAAGAGTCTGGCCCAAAACAACTGAAAAAAAAAAATCAAAGATAAAGAACTATATTTATCTATGATAATAAACATGATGATAATAATATCGAGTAATTGTTTTTCCAATGATATAAATATTCAGTGATTAATATCAAAACATGTTATCAAAGCTTTCCCTTCCTTTGCTCAATGTTCACATTGTTGAGACTAAAGCAATGAAACGTCCCCGAATACTCAGTGTGTAGTGTAGAAACAGTCCAATTCACTTTATGTGGCTTTAGAGGACAAACCTCTCGATATCGAATGCCCTCGAGTTAAAAAAAACACACGCTATATTACCCTGCAAAACCGCGTCCGGAACAATAACGGAATGTTTTAGTCTCTTAGTATGAATTCATAGTTGTTTTCTTCTCCAATGACACTTAAACTCCTGCGCAACACGTAAATGACTCTTTCCCGGTTCAAGCATTGAACATCTTCACCTCAATCTGCATTTCCATGTGTTTTCCTTCTGTGAGGACAATGTGAAAGATGGATGTCTCTTCAGCAAAAAGTGACGTAACAAAAATAATTTGAAGCTAAAATGATATTTCCTTTCCCACTCCCTGAAGTGGTACAGAGGGTTTAGGGCTCAATTATTAAACGAGTTTCTTCTTAGAAAAGCAAGTGCATTTCTGAGCACGTCTCTTTCCTGACTGGAGCAGCCGGAGCTCTGTTAATCAATCTGTGGCGCTTCATCAACTCCGGTTTTCCAGATGGTTGCATATCATAGATGTTTTCCTTTTCTGGAGCAAACTCTTTCACTGTCCTTCCATCAAGCACTGCCTGAGGAGAAAACAGAAGAAAACACCAGGCTGTCAATAGAGCAAAATCATCACAATCACACAGAAATGAACCGTTCTAACGAAAGACGCACCGATGTATCGGCCAACAACCGCTATTGGCTGATAAAAGCAATTATTTTCACTATTGGACGGATTTTCAAAAACAGCCAATGATCAGTGCCGATTATATCCTGTCAATCAAAAGGGTGCAGTAGAACATGACCGACAGCAACTCGCACAGTGTGTGTGTGAAGAAAATCTCTCGTGTTGAGTTAATAATGTGATAATAACGCATTAGCAGCTGCATAACTCTATAAGGTAACACTTTATTTGAAGGGGTGTGCATAAGACTGACATGACACTGTCATAAACATGACATAACACCTGTCATGAACATGAAGGAGTCTTTATGAATGTTTATGACTGTTGTCATTAAGTGTCATTTGGTAAATTATGACACTTTTAATGCAAAGTTGACATTGTTTAAAATGTCTTTGTTATGACAACTTGACATTAACCAAGAAATCATAACCTGTCAACCTGTCACAACTTTGGCCATCATGACACCATTATAACTGTGTCATGAATATTTTACTTGTCCTCAAGTAAAGTGGAACACATTGTACTAGTTATAAAGATGTCATTAAGGGTTATTACACTGTAAAATGCTTTAAGTTTGATAATTAGACCTGTTATGACATATTTGTGACAGGTTGACAGGTTATGATTTCTTGGTTAATGTCAAGTTGTCATAAAGACATTTTTGTCTTTGTTAATGTCAAGTTGTCATAAAGACATTTTAAACAATGTCAACTTTGCATTAAAAGTGTCATAATTTACCGAATGACACTTAATGACAACAGTCATAAACATTCATAAAGACTCCTTCATGTTCATGACAGGTGTTATGTCATGTTTATGACAGTGTCATGTCAGTCTTATGCACACCCCTTCAAATAAAGTGTTACCCTCTATAATCCCAAATAATCCCAAATAGCCCTGTGCTTTATTACTTCTAAAAGGAAACAAAGTATCATCTTTCAAATTCTGTCCATTTTATCACAAAATTCAAACAATAAATGGCGTTTTGACGCTCTCAAATGTGACGTGACAGATCGATGCAGTTCAAGGGTCTTTTCTTCCACTTTAATACAAATTATATCTAGAAAACCATGCATGAATATCAGAAGGTATGTTGAAAGATACAGTACAACTTACGAAATCTGTATCATGTCTCGTAATCACTTAATCTGCGTTTCAACCGCGGAAAGATGTCAATAAAACTTGCATGTGAAGCTTGTGAACAATATCACTTAATGTTGCATTTACCTCAGGAAAGTCAGGCATTTGTTAGTTAGCTTTAAAAAAAAAAAAACTAGAGGAGCTTATTTACTGTTAATTATATATGTATGTTTAAATACATCTGCCATGAAGAGGTGCTTATGAAAACTACATTATGTGTAACAATTGTATACAGCTGAGTGTAAATATTATATCTGGAAATAAATAGCAGATGAATGTAATTGCTCTGTTGTTAATGTTACCCTCTAATATTATAGTGTACCAAATGAGAGGCTTCCCTGTATAGTTTGCAGCTTTATTTGGGAGAGATTTTTTTATCCATAAGAAAAACTATCGGTATCGGCCGATATAATTCTGAATAATCGGGCTGAGATATATCATATCGGTGCATCTCTAGTTCTAACTAACATGAGCTGTACGGTTACCTTTCAACTTCAAGGGACATTTCAATATTTTTGGAGCTTGACAAACAATATTCAGTAATATCTAATGAGTGGCACTAAACTGAGCTGAATAATGACTCTGGTCTTCTGAAGAGCTGCTTTACAGCTCAAATTGAATTAGTTTTATGAATGCATTTGATCACATTAACACAAGCCCCTTTCACACACACAGTCTTTTATTACCAGTAAGAGATCATGTGTGAACAGGACCTTTCCAGAAATACTGCTAAATCGATCCTGGAAATCATATGGTCAACTACCTAAACGATTCTGTTCACAAATCTGGGAAGATGGTTGACGCATGTTGCGTTCCCAAATGCAAATTATAAGCGACTCAAACACACATAATAGCATTTAACAGGAATTGAACAGTACATCATCACATCACATTTTGAGAAGCAACTGTTTTAATTGATTCAAAGTTTCAAAAAGCGTCACTTCTCTCATCAATGGTGTATTGTATTAAGTGCTATATAAATAAATGTAAAATGTGACGAACGGTCATTAGGAAAATGACTTTAATATGAGTGAGATTATTTTGTGTGTCGAAGGCTGACTGGCTCAGAGCTGAGTCTTACCGTCGTCTCCACTGGTGAGCACCAAAGCCTGCAAGATATCAGACAGGGAGACGATGCCTTTCACCACTTCCTGCTCGTCCACGATCACCAGCCTGTGAACCTGGAATCAGACACATCACTCAGGACATTACATGCTGTTCTCTTGGGAGCTTCGTTCACAGGAATCAATTACATTTTACAATATATTCAAATAAATTGCAAAAAAAAAACATCTTGCAGACCCCAAACTTTTGTCTGGTTTATATGCAATCATGCTCAAAAGGCCATCATGTGACGTGTGTGTTCCTCACCTCAGCCTCCACCAGCCGGTTAATGATGGCCTCGAGGGTCTCGCTGGCTCGACAGGTCAGCACACCCTCGAAATACTGCGAGCGATGCTGGAGGGCTTTGGTCACGGTGATGTCCAGGTTATTGTACGTCTTCTCAGCGGCCAGATTCTGTGTGGCGAAATGAAAAACAGATTGACACAAACACACACACAGAGAGATGCAACAGTGTATAAACTCACATGCGTCATTCAATTATTGTCATTGTGTGACTGTTTAAAAAAAAAAAAAAAATTAAATACATGTTAAAAACACAGCATCATCATGAGGACAAGATCATGTGCCGTAGTGACCGCATTCCCTCAAGCTGACCAATATCTTTAAACACACACAAGCAGTTGTGAATCCAGACGAACCAGAAACATCACATTCACATGATCAACGTAACTCCACCAACTCAATGAACACGTTTACATGCACACCAGAAGCTGAAGCTCACAAAAATCAGCTGACTGAAATAACCTGCTGTCTGAGTTTACATGCAAACCAATGACCCGACGACGCAAGTACACCGCCTTTACCAGACTTTATTAATAAATCAGGTTATTTCCCGGAAGTGACCTCAAAACATAATCATTTGCATTTCTGACTCAAGTATTCAGTATTTCATTTATGTCGATTGTGATGTTAAATAAAGCTTTAAAAACCGAAGAGGAGTATTGCAACATGTCAGCGGGAAACTTACAGCTCATATTATCCTCTGATGCCGTTACATTTAGACAACCGCTGCTTCTACTTTTTTTGAGTCAAGAAAGAGTCTGCGATACATTTACTCCTCCATTAATGCAAAACGCTCGTTCTGTCTGGATGTGCTTAAATCCACAGTAAGGACGGAAGGAACGGGTTAACGCGTTCACATGGTCACTTGCACTGTCGGGTTAAGAATGAGTGTGTTTACATGCACAATGTCCACTGTTCTAGTTTCAAACAACAGATATAAACACAAAACTTACTATAACATCAAACTTGGAATAGATGTCAATCACATGTCCTGTCGGCATGAACGAGAGGGAGAAACGATGAGTGAGGGGAAGGAAAAAACAAAACCACAGATTTGCAATTTACAATATGAAAAATGTAGTATATTTTGAATATATCGTCCCCTTGGAATTATAAGGTTCTGTCTGCGTTCTGAGCAGTTTTGAGATATTGAGCTTCAAAGTTTTTGCATTACATATAGGATAATGTGTATGGGGAACAAGTTTCTTTCAAACATAAAAAATAACAGGGACCCTAAATGTACAAAACACATCACACAATGTAAATAAGTTGTCACAGAATAATATGTGAATAAGTAAATTTTGTCCAAAATGTCAGATAGAACCTCATAATTCCAAGGGAACGATATGTGAATATATTTATTACCATTTTCATCCACCACAGGGAGAGCGGACACTCTCTGATCCACGAAGATGCCCAGCGCGGAGTAGAGCGGCGTATCAGCGTGAACCACTGCGATGTTGTGGAACGTCCCGATGTTCAACTCCTCCAGCGTTTGAGACAGAAACGCAGGTTTGGGGATTTCAGATATCTGGGAGAGAAAATGTGCATTATCATAAACAGGAACTCTTGTGTTTCTAGAAAGAAAGCACACAATTCAATTCTAAGTTGTACTAGATGAGTAAACAGGAAATTTAGCAGTAGTTGCTCCATTCCATTGTTGTGACACAATTACAGCAACAGCTCTGAGACAGACCGTTTCCAAATAAATGAATATTTTATATACGGTTCATTTCAGAACAGCTAAGACTGCTGAAATGTTAAAGTCATTGCTTAAGACCCATCTGTATCCCTTAGCTTTTATTTCGAGTTGAGTTTTGCGACTGAAACATTCTCTACTGTGTTGTTTGTTATTTGTGTGGATCTTGTCATTGTTAAGCTTCACTTTGGTGAACTGTTTTTTTTTTAAATGTGCTATATAAATACATTTGAAGTTAAACTTGAATGCCTGGGCTTAATTTCATGCATCACAAGTGAGCGATTATTAGGCAGGACTTACAAAGAGTTTCAGGAATTTGAGGATCCTCTTGTGTGTCAGGATGTAGAGTGTGTTTCCCGTTAGAGGATCAATCACGGGTAATCTGTGGATCTTATGCTTCAGTAGAGATGAAACTGCATCATAAAGGCTGAGACAGAGAAGAAAACATCAGACATGTCACATCTCTCCTAGCCTAGAAATCTAGACGCGCCCTAGTGGCAGCAAAAATTATTTCGCAGCCAGTGTGGTCTAGCAACTCTCCATAGACGTTTTAGCTGGAAAAAACAAACTCTGGTCAGGCCAATCACATCGTGTATAGAGTCGGCGGGCGGGATTAACATAATGACGACAGAGTTGCGACGGTTCACTGGTACTTTAAAACAAAGAATGGCATGGCGAACAGCTGTCTTTCGATTCGGCTTTGGCCGCGACTCTGGAGGATTTTAAGTTAAACTTTTCTTTAAAACATGAACAAAGAACGGCACTTGAGTCATAAAAAAAAAAAAAAAGGAATATATAAAAGACGTCATCTTCTTCGTTGCTCTGGTTGGTTGTAGCTAGGGCTGCACGTTTTCAAGTTTTTCATTAACCGTTAACCGAGGCCCTTAGCGGTTAATACTCGGTTAACCAAATAAATAAATAAATAAATAAATAAAACGTATTATTATTAACCATAGTGTGCGCCAGGGATGGAAATTAACGGTTTTGTCCACCGGCCACTGTGGCTGGTGCCACTCATTGTTTTTACCAGGCACTTTCTTGTTTTTAATCGACAATGTGTAACTGCATGTGAAAATTAATACTACAAGATCTGCAATACTTAAGCAGTTTATTTAATCTCAAGTCTCAATGAAATAGGCTACTGGCATTTTCTCTTTCTCTCTTATAGCCTACACACACAAACCATGAACTGATATTCATTTCAGTTCGCATTTATGAGGAAAACACAATGTGGACGTGAGCGCTGTGAAAGCGGCACTAAAAGATGCTTTAAAACTTTCATCAAACAGAAAGCACAAAACCTTTCTTTTTGTAGAAGTGAATTTCGTTTTGTATTAATTGTATCTTAATTTTAATCAATGTTTCATCAACCAACTGCCTGGATTTAATAAGTAAGAATTAAATATAGCAGACGATATAGAATCACGAAGCGGATGCGCCGGCGCGTGAACTGGAGCTCATCTCATAAATGAACCGAAACTCAGTGTATAAGGTAGCCTACTCGCCTCACAGACATGTCTAACAGAATAATTCAAAACGAAAGAAAACAGACACAGACTGCTCTCTGCTTATGAAATGTGCATTTCTCTCTGGCGCGTTCACTACTGCGAAGATCACGATCAGCATCGTCAACTTCATCTTTGCAACTGACACGGACAAATACTTGTTTATTAATAAATAATTAAAATATCTCCTTGCTATATTTTACATATTCATAACTTTTGCCGGTTCTTTGTGACAGATTTTAGGAGCTTTATTGGCAGTGCCACCCTTACATGAGCGCATCACCACACCCACCAGAATAGCCGGGTTTTTTTTGTTTTTTTTTGTTAAGGATTTGTTTAATGTGTGTGTGATTCATTTAATGGAAAGCACATTGACTGAGTTGTCTAATCAGTGTCTGCTCGTTTATTCAAACTAATTTGTCCTATAACAGACGAACGTCGCATGATGCTATTTTTATTTACCCGCCACGGTGGCCGTAGGTGAAGCGAGTTTACCCGCAATAACACAAAATCACCCGCATCTGGCTGGTGGCACGCGGGTGCTAATTTCCATCCCTGGTGTGCGCGCCGCAACCCCGAGATACAGACACACGAGACAGGGGTAGTTTATTTTTAACGCCTTTAATAACTGGTTGGACCACATTTGAAACGAAATTAATTTATAGAAATAAAGCGCAGTGGTAAGGACGGAGCAGTTAAATTAGGTCACTGACTTTTGCGTTCGCGGCCTGTGAACAAGGCCCTAGAATTTAATGCAGTCATATTATAGCACACTTTTTTTTTTGTTGAAACTTTGTGCAAAGAAACAGTCAAATAAATGGCGGTCTCTGGTGGTGCAACATTTTATTACAACTAAATGCAATGCACGCCATTGACGCCAATAAACCGAGCAAACTGTTTCACTCGGTTAAGCAATTTTTAACGGTTAATCGGTTAACCATAGACACCCCTAGTTGTAGCGCTATCCTATTGCGTGCAGAGGGAATTTGAAAGACAACCGTTTATCCCGCCCCTCGTATTGAGCCCTGTCAATGAAGAATTCCCAGACCTAACATCTTGATGTAGGTCTGGGATGCCAGGCTACATCTCTCCATCAAAACCATTCAATCTGCCTGCACCAATCACAACTCTCACCTGGCGTTGGGTGATATGCTCACGAGAGGCTTGAAGGAATCTTGCAAATAGACCTCTATAAGAAAAAAACAACAGATCAGTAATAGGCTCACACGTCAGAGCATTTACACCATGAACATTATTCCCACCTCTCCATGTCTCTATTTTGTGCTCTTCTAGCTCATATATCTGGACCTAAAAAGGAGAAAAATGCATGAAATCTTTGAAAATTCCTCAAAATGACTTCAATGGGAGAATAACAGTCTTAACATGAGCAGGAGGAGAGTATTTTACCAGAGGAGACTTGTAATAGCGATGAAGTATATTGATGAAATCTGTGATGGTCAGCATACCTACAATAGCAAAAAAGTATGAAAGAAGATAGGCATAAGTTGAATAAGAACTACTTTTAAACAATCGACAACTGTGAATTAAATTTAATTGCAAGTAATTTTTTATCATAGTAAAAAAAAAAAAAAACTATTTTCTTTTTTTTATTTAAAAAAATTGTCTTTAATTGAAAGCCCATTCTGCCAGTGATTTTCTTTCTTCCCTTTAATGTGTTGCATTACGCAAGTTAAATATATTATGAAAGCCCTTTAATGTCATCAATCAATCACATAAAATTTAACACAATTTTGAAACTTCCAAAAAAGCTTGCTTACCAACAAAGCATTGCTTCTTGCTGTCCCAGAGAGGCGCTGCTCTCACCCCATTAGACACCAGAGCAAAGAACGCCTTCTTCACCTGGTGACCATTCAAACACAAATTAACCAGCATGCACTCGGACAGTGTAACATCTCATGAATGTTGACACGAATTACAGAGCAAACATATCCAACCCCTAAAGTAAACATGAAATAAAAACTGACCCCATTTCTTAATGCATGTGTCCATTAATAATTCAGTGGTGCACATTATTCCAAATAAATATAATCTTTTATCAGAAAGTAATAACTTGTTCTTCCTCTTAAATAACATAGCTGTCCTGCTGATAACACTTATAAATAGGCCTGATTTCACAGACAGGGCTTAGAATTAGCCAGGATTAGTCTTTAGTTTAATTAGGACATTTAAGTAGCTTTTATAATAAGCCTTAAGACAAAAACATTACTGGTGTGCATCTTGAGAGAAAACAATGACACTGACAAATTTTAAGATAAAACATTGCAAGTTGGTTTCAGTTAAAAATGGCTAAAACATGTACTTTAGTCTGGGACTAGCTTAAGCCTTGTCTGTGAAACCCTGGTATAACGTCATAAACAGATTTATGTTTAATAATTGCACATATAATCTGGCTGTAAAAATGGCTACTACATTCTCTTCTTAATTAATGATGGATAAAATCTAGTGCTGCCAAACATTTTTCTTGTTTCACACAGAAATGTGTCACATGTGGAAGTAAATTGGTTGTAGGGAAAGTTGCAAATTGAACAACATTTGTCTTCTGAGTTCCCACCTGGAGAGAAGTGTCAAACACCACTAACTTTGAGCTGGTGGGCACCAGGTCATAGCAGCGGTGGGACTTCATGAAGCGGGTGTACACATTATACTCAGGATCTGGTTTGATAGAGAGGGGAAAATAAAAAAGGGATAATTCACATTTGTATTGCTTGAAATTGCACAGTCTAAAACATTAAAACATGAACAAGCATTAAAAACACAACTGACAAAAATATGCGAGAAAAACTGTCAGAGAACAAAGTGTCACTGGATCATGTTTCTGTTGTCACTTTAATCTCAGATTTCACTGCAAACAGTGAAGTCAAACCCCTGCTCGGCTCTCGCGCATGATCGCAGGACTACGGTCTCATTTTTATTTATTCACACTCTTACCCTCTATGTGCACCTCCTTTTTACCATCCAACTCATCTAGAACAGCAGGAACCTGAAAAACACATGTCAAATTGTAAACATTCAAAACTTTTGGTTTTCCCTTATAAATGTGATCATTCTTCTGATGAAAGTTCTTGCTTATTAACAATGATCTGAATTAGAGTTGTTACACTAAACTAAGCAACAGGCTAAAATGTGTCAATAAGACACAATGGGAGGACAGTTCTGCTCGCTTCGAGGTATTACAGGGTCTTACACATTAATAAACTGTTGTTTTTAAAGCTCTGTTCCTCCATGATCTAGGCTAGTTTACTGCTTTGCCTGTTATTAACTTGACAAACCAATAACTGAGAAAGCTGTCAGATATCACTGATGGGAACTTGACAGATAACTAGCTCGAATATTTTGTTAAGATGTTATGTTAAATACTGTACTACACCAGCAAGAGCAAACTAAAGCAGCACTAGTGGAAAAAGTAACAGAAAACTAACATGGTACAGCAACTATTGTTATGGCAGTAGAGATGCACCGATTGATCGGCTGGTGACCGGAATTGGCCGATTTTCACGTGATCTGACATATGCCGATTTTATGCCGGTCAAATGCACTCGGGCGCCACATGATTAACATCGCGCAACATCAGCATCACACATACACACGGAACGCACATGTAGGAAACCTCGTGAATTACGGCTGTTTAGACCGCAACCGCGTATTTTTTTGTCGGCGTGCAATGAGTGCATTCACACCGGGAGCGCGTGAGCAGCCGTGAAACGTTTCTGCGCGAGTCTATTTGCTGCACTGCTGACGCTCAATTAAAGTGAAAGCACACTTTTGATGGACAAAATAGCCTAAATATGATTTCACAACAAAAGTGCCCAAAATGCACAGAAATTTGCGTGTTTTATCAAGAACTGGAGCAGGCTATGTCAGAAAAGAAGACGTAGACTCAAAAATATTTATAGAAAATTAACCCATTTAAACTTGTTTTTTATTATTCAGTTTGTACAAGTGATTGCAATAGGCCAGTGTGTGTGTGTTTTGAGAAATATCTTTATACTGCAAGGCTATATTTATTTAATTTTTTATTTATATATCATTTTATTGCCATTACCTGTTTTCATACAGATCTAAAAAAAATGATTGGATATTGGATGTGAAAAGGAAATGGTTCCTCCATAACACTGCACTTCAGATGTGTGTGAGTTTCCCACACCAGGGGTAATTTATATAGTTTTATTTTATAGCGATTATCTGATAAAAAAAATTATGTTCTATGCAAATTGTAAAATGTTCTATTAAAAGAAAAGATAGAAAATAAATATTTGTGTGTGCTGTAAAGTGGTTAGAAAAAATGAAATCGGAATCGGCTAAAATCGGTATCGGCAGGTCAAACTCAATGAAAATCGGAAATCGGCCTAGAAAATAGTAATCGGTGCATCTCTAAAACTAAGTACTAGAGAGTAACAGTAAACTTGTTAACAGTACTAGTGTAACATTACAGTAAACTTGTAAACATAGTCCTAACAGCAGTAAACGTTTTAACATAGTACTAGTGTAGCAGAAGTAAACGTGTTAACATGGTTATAGTGTAACACAACAGTAAACGACGTGTTAACAGTTAGTGTAACAACAGTAAATGTGTTAACAGCAGTAAACGTGTTAACATGGTAATAGCGTAACAACAATAAATGTGTAAACATAGTACTAGTGTTGCAGCAGTAAACGTATTAACATAGTAATAGTGAAACAGCAGTAAACCGTGTTAACATGGTACTAGTGTAACAATAGTGTAACAACAGTATTCATATTTATAGTGTAACAACAGTAAACGTGTTAACATGGTACTAGTGTAACAATAGTGTAACAAAATTAAACATAGTTATAGTGTAACAACAGTAAACGTGTTAACACAGCAGTAACTTGTAGTAAACTAGCAGCACAGACCTAACGTTAACTTAAACTTGACCGCAGGAGAAATATACCTGGCTTCATATGAATAAGAAATAGTCTACTACACAGCACTACAGTAATAACACTTAAGGCGCGACCTCAACACTTTAATCGATGTTATCAATTTTTGAATATTGTAACACAATTGAACAAAACCCGCCGTTAGTTTAACTGTCTCTCGGCGTCATTCAAGGAGACTGAATCTGTCAGATCAACTCTTTCTCCTTAACTGTTAAATCTCACACTACTTACACACTCCATGATCCATTCACAGCGCAAAGACACCTAATGACTTTCACTTCGATCTCTGAATGCGAAAATGTAGTTTAATTCGGTAACTGAACTGATGTTTAATGTTTCTGGTGTCGCTGCTCGCTCACACTTCTTCCAGGATGAGGAAGACCACTCCTGAGGCCGCGACCGGATATGACGACACACACGTGTGCGCGCTTCTCCTTCATCACGATCGTACATAATAATTTATTTATCCTGCTAATAAACTGGTTGTAAAAGTATAGTTTCCATAAATATGATTGACATAAAAGCATTACAAAATAATTATGATAAGTGCAAATAAAATAAATATTATAATAAAACATGTCTCGACCACGTAGTGACACGATATGTATTGATTTGATTTGTATTTAGTTGGGCGGTATGTAAAATTCAAGTTAAAAGTAAAACGTAGGTAAGCCGTAGCTAAGTCAATAATAGCGTTGTTGTCAAGGCAACAAAAATCTATCGCAAAACATAATTTTGAACAGGGCAGAAATGAATCCAAAGAAAAGCAGAAAACATGATAATCAGCAGGGTAAGGACAGGCCAGAAACACAGATACAACAATGAACCTAACTACAAGTAGGCCTAATTCAGCCTTCGCAGAGTTTTTGATTGACAGGCTTTTAGTTACAAGTAGCTAGTCCTAATTGTTGTAACGTTAAACCTTTCATACATTGCGAGTCTATAACTGGTCATGTAATGTATCAACGGCCTTGTCATCTATCAACTGCACTCATTTAGCAGAGAAAAGCATCAACATGGAACTGAAGTCTCTCCTGAAAGATGAAGTGTTTGTGGATTTCTTCAACACATTTTTAAGTCTTCCAGTAAGATGACATCTTCTGTCTGCTCCTCGTTTCATGTCTTGAATGAATGTGCTGTTGATCCTGGACTCATCCTGCATCATGTTGTCCTGTTTCAGGTGTTCGGTCAAACCCCTCTCTACATGCTCAAAGAAAACAAGTGGCAAATGTGGCCAAATGTGTCCTTTTCTCAGGTAGGTCAGCTCATGTTATATTTATAAGAATATTTACTAGACCACAACAGGTGTTTATGGGCAACAGGTGATTTTTTCTTCTTCTTGTGTGGCAGAAATGGGCTTCCATTGCTGCCACACAAGAAGAAGAAAAAATCACGCTTTGGTAAATCTTATTCATGAGATAAATTATGACATCCTAAGTCATATTTATGAGATGAAATGTTGAAATAATGGCATAATGAGTCATGATTATGAGATTAAAACAACTAAATTATGACATACAAAGTAATTTTGACCAAGTCATAATCAAAAATATGAATATGAAGTCATTTTGACTGTCATTATTAAAAATTCGAAATTATGACATAAGCATGTCATAAGTCATCATAATTTTGACCTTTTGTCAATAATGACAGTCATAATTATGAGATACTAAGTAATAATTTTGAGATAAAAAGTCAAAATTTCTGTATGACATACTAAGCCATAATTTTGAGTATAGTCATAATTAAAAATATTAAATTATGGCACACTAAGTCATCATTTTGAATTTTTTGAGAATTATGAGATACTAAGTCATAGTTATGAGATATAATGTAAAAAATATGACAAACTAAGTAATCATTTTGACTTTCATAGTTATGTCATACTAAGTAATATTGACCAGGCCACAAGCAAAAATATGAAATGATGACATAATACTTTAATAATAAGCATTGATGAAACATTGTAATCATGACATACTAAGTCATAATTATGACTTCTTATAATTATGAGATAAAAAAAGAAGAGATAAGTAAAAATTACGACTTTCTACGTCATTATTATGACTGTCATAATTTTGACTTTTTATGTTATAATTTACTTTTTAAGTCCTAATTTCAACTTTTAATTTCATAACTATTACTTAGTATGTCATAATTTCAACTTTTTACTTTTTTTATCATAATTAATTATGATTTACAAAATCTCGATTTTATTTCTCATGTGGCAGAAATGTGCTTACATAGTTACAGGCCAAAACATTTCATATCTGTGCACACATTTACTGTCAGGTGAACGCTGGAGCATTTCTGAAATGGTTAGAGACGCATCGGATGGTTTTCTTCAAACAAACGGAGCTCTTTCACAACTTCCTTCTCTGCACAGAGATCCTTGACTTCGCGTCTTCTAAATCCACAGGTGATGTTACAGTCACATGACAATGCAGAGGTACTGTATGTTTAGAGACACATGAACTCTTCACTGGATGACAGCGGTCTGCTGCCGTGTCACATTCATATGCTGTGTTAGTTATAATTGTTTTGTTTTTGATGATGATGATGATGTTTGCAGAGGATCTGAAATGGACTCCGGCGGATCAGTGGCTGTTGAGGAAGTGTCTCGGCAGCGTCAGGGGAATCCAGAGATTTCGTTCATTTCTCAAGAGCACTGCTGGTCTGACACTGCACTACTTTACCTTTTTACTTTAAAATGCGTTTTGTATTCAAACTGATTTGAAATTTACATGGCCTCCAATTAGACTCAACATTCGGTATCAGAGTCACAGTAAAGGATTAGTTCACTTTAAAAAAACTTTTGCTGATAATTTCCTCCCCCCATGTCATCCAAGATGTCCATGTCTTTCTTTCTTCAGTCGAAAAGAAATGAAGGTTTTTGATGAAAACATTCCAGGATTTTTCTCCATATAATGGACTTCAACAGGACCCAAACGGTTCAAGGTCCAAATGACAGTTTCAGTGCAGCTTCAAAGGGCTTTAAACGACACCAGACGATGAATAAGGGTCTTATCTAGACAAACCATCGGCATTTCACAAATAAATAAAAAAGTTGAAGTTTTATAAGCACAAATGGTCGCACCGAGTCAGTGTTTACGAATGTGAGGAAGGAGGACCATATACACATATTCAAATGTCTTTGTGTCAGTTTATCGTTTAAAATGTCCATTTCGTGTGCGTATCCTGGGTGTTTTAATATTAAAAAGGCTAAAAGAGAATTTTCGTCAGGACAGAAGCGTGACCTTTTCAACGTAACTGCGTATTACGTGAGTCACGAACGCGCATCACAGAACAGAGCAAGGCCAGCATTTGTGCTTATAAAACTTCAACTTTTTTATTTATTTGTGAAATGCCGA
Source organism: Semotilus atromaculatus (assembly GCA_031834385.1). Lineage (NCBI taxonomy): Eukaryota > Metazoa > Chordata > Actinopteri > Cypriniformes > Leuciscidae > Semotilus > Semotilus atromaculatus. The sequence continues at coordinate 11,547,463 of JAULUF010000016.1, read as the reverse complement.
TGGTTTGTCTAGATAAGACCCTTATTCATCGTCTGGTGTCGTTTAAAGCCCTTTGAAGCTGCACTGAAACTGTCATTTGGACCTTGAACCGTTTGGGTCCTGTTGAAGTCCATTATATGGAGAAAAATCCTGGAATGTTTTCATCAAAAACCTTCATTTCTTTTCGACTGAAGAAAGAAAGACATGGACATCTTGGATGACACGGGGGTGAGTAAATTATCAGCAAAAGTTTTTTTAAAAGTGAACTAATCCTTTAATAATGAGTGGAGCTGTGGCCGGTTGCATAAACTGGTTAGACCAGTCTTAAAAGTTAGTCATCTAATTTTTTTCTTCAGCACTGGTGCTAACTTTTACTTTTTAAAGTCAGTTACATAAAAAGGTAGATCAGTCTAATTTGAATCAGAAAAGTAAGACTGATTACCTCTTGACTAATTTCTAGTTGGCCAAATTAGTTCTTAAGACACAGTCTTAACATAGTGGCTAAGTTTATGCAACTGGGCCCTGAAGTGCTCTGATGTTCTGACTATACCAAAAATAAATCATATTAAAGACTGAAAACTAATTTGTGCTAATGCATATATGCTATGTTTATGGGGGGTTTTTTTTAGCAGAAGAGGAGCTTGTTCTGTTCTGTGTGAGAGTTTCCCTGTTGTTGAGTATGAAAGAAGAAGAAAATAAAGATGAGTTTCAGACTGTGAATCAGCAAGCACTTCAGACATCGATCAGACTGTCTCACCTGAGCGAAGGCTCTGCCGTCCTGTCTGTGTGCCACACAGGTGAGACTGCGAGTGTGTGCTTCTCTCCTCTTCCCTTCAACTCCACACTCTTTCTGTTCTTCTGTTTGGGATATTACACTACCGTTCAAAAGTTTAGAGTCTCTTATATTCACCAAAAATACAGTAATATTATTACAACCTAAAACAAAATACATTATATTTGAATATATTGCAAAATGTGATTTATTCCTGTGATCAAAGCTGAATTTTGAGCATCATTACTCCAGTCTTCTGTGTCACGTGGAAGCGAGTGAAGGCAAGGAAAAGGTGAGGTGGTTAGAAAACAGCCGTGGTAATTTTAACGAAAAATTAAAGAAAAAAAAGGCAATCCAACATGGAAACAGTCCATGGGGAAAAAATCAATGCAACAGCTTTACCAAAGGGGGAGATTATATTGGTAGAACTAAACTGAGGGCTTAAATACACTGGAGAAAATCAACTACGTAAACAAGAAACAGGTGCACAAAGCAATCAGTAACCATGACAACAAGTAATGAATGAGAACTCAGGCAAATGGGAACAGGGAAAACCAAATCTAGGGTACGTTTACACGACAATGATGCACGAAAAACGGAAATGTTTTTCCTTTTGCCTTTTTGAAAAGTTTCACGTTGTCAAAATGATCTCCGTTCACACGGATCCGCGAAAACGACTAAAAACGCTGTATTCTGCTGCCAGGCCAGAAGATGGCGATGTCACTTTGTAAAGAAACACTACACACCTATAGACTGAACACGTAACACACGTGCATGGCATCACCGGTTTCACAAATTTGCAAAACCCGTTTTCAAAAACTACAAAACACCTAAAAAGTTTTCCATTTTTTATTAGAAAGCGGTGTCGTGTAAACAGCCCCTAAAATACAATAAAAACTAAACCTAACCCTTACAGTCACATACTCCTTCAGATCTGCTATTCTTGTATTATACTATTATAGTTTTTATTAATAATTTGAAGTCTTTTTATTTTCATTTTTCATTTTAATTTTAGTCATTTTTATACTTTTTTTTTCTTTTTCAGTACGGTATTACTATTTATATTTAACTTTTTCAGTTTTAGTTTTTCTTTATTTTCAGTTAGTAATTTTAGTGCCTCAACTTACTTCAGTATTTGCCAAAGAAACTTGTTAAAACTTAAATTTGTTATCTAATTTTTTTTAACACTTTTATTTTTAATTTACAGGATGAACAGTTAAAGCAAAAACAATATTAACAGAAGAGAGGAGAAGGAATTATGCATAAATACATCGCAGGTGTATGCTACATGGCATAGACAGCTTTATACGGCCCCGGGGCCGTTGTTATCAAATTTTTACGTATTATTTTATTTCGGCTTTATTTCAATTAGCAAAAATGCTTTTAATAGTTTCAGTTATCGATAGTAACACTTTACTTAATGGTACTTAAGAAACATTTCTTGTAATTATCAATGTTGAAAACAGTTCATATTTTTTTGGAAACCGTGACATATTTTTTGAGGATTTTTGATGAATAGAAAGTAAAAAAAAAAAAAAAAAAGCATTTATTTGAAATAGAATCTTTTGTAACATTATAAATGTCTTTACTGTCACTTTTGATCAATTAAATGCATCCTTGATGAATAAAAGTATTCATTTCCTTCAAAAAGTCTTACTGACCCCCAACTTTTGAACAGTAATGTAAATGATTTTTTTGTTTCTAATGCAGGGTGCAGAAATGTCTCCCTTTTATGTACTAATTATTTCATCAGATTATATTTTTTCTTTCAGATGACATGCCCGAGCTCTTGTCCAAAGAATGCCCACTCAGTTCCCAGACACGTGTGTTGGCCGAGATGAGGAGGAAAGCTCTGAGCCGACTGCAGTCGTATTGGCTGCCTCAGTTCTTACACTGCTGTAAATCCTGGTGTTCACGTGTGCCTGAATGTCGACCCATTGTAGAGAAATACACATCCTTTTCCTCTCCTCCGGTTCAATCTCCCTCCTCACGTGAGCATGGACAGAGCAGGACGAATCCCACGCTGAGCCCCGCCAAATCCTACTCCAGTAAACGCAGCAAACGGCTCCTGTGGAGCTCACACAAGCCACACACAGGCCGTTTACAGTCAAACAGCATCTGCTTGTGGCTTCAACCAGCGAGTCGGGAAGATCCAAAGGGTTCCCAGTGTTCAAACATAGCACATCGTTCCCAAAAACTGCACAGTGTCCAGGTCTCAGAGAATCCCACAGCGAGTGTCCGTCACACATGCGTCCAAACACCAGCGTGTCAGATTCCCTGCTGTGTGGACATTCATGCTCCGCCATCAGATGTCCACTGCTATCTGCAGCCGGCTCTGTCTGCCGAGGCTCTAACCGGAGGACCTTTTAGGTGTTATCTGAGAGCCCAAGGCCTGGTGGAAAAGCAGCAGATGCTGGATCTGTTGGAGGACCTTGACTTCTTCCTCCTGCTGGTTCTGAGAGCACAAGGAGAAGATCCAGTCTGTGCAGAGAGACAGAGCGTGGCCCAGCGGATGACAGAGACGTACCTTAAAGAGAGCGTGTCGTGTTGTGTACGCCTGGATCCCAACACCTGCCAGAAGCTGCGGTCTCTGTTACCGTCCAGCGCCGCTGTGCCGTGGGTTTACACCGCAAAATATGAAATATGCAAGGTAAACATTATTCACATTTATTCATTTAGCAGATGCTTTTATCCAACACAAAAAAAGAGGAATACAAAAAGGTGATCTTAAATGCAACAAGAATAAACAACAAAAATACAACAAGCGATTCGTCTTCATTTAAATGAGCTCATTTTGCTTTAAAGTCAACGTGAAATCAAAATGGTTTATTAATACATGTTCTTGGTCTTATGCACGATTCATCACATTATTCCAAAAAGTTTTTGTTTGTAATTATTCATCAGAATTAAGGATGCATGATATACAGGCCACCATATCGGTATTGATCGATATATGTACATTTGTAATCGTTATCGACCCAGTAAAAAAAATGTTGGCCGATATATTAAAGCCGATAAATAATGTATTGTTTCCTTCAGCTGAGACACTTCAGATGCCCACTGTTCACCATGATGGTTCTGAATTGCTTGAAATATGATTGGAATCACTTCAAAAAAGGAAAATACAGTAAAGTGCAACATTAGCAGTGTAAATCTGTCATATGGGCTACATAAAATTATATGAGAACATCATAATTATGTGTTTGGGATTTTAATGGTAAACTTTTGTAATCAGACTCTCAAAAATTATATAAAAATTTGGATTTAGATTTATCAGCCAGTATATTGTTTATCGGCTTACAAATATAAAGAATAGTTATTTTAAATTGCAAAAATATTTCACAATATTACTGTTTTTAGTGTATTTTTGATCACTTCCCGACCCCAGAGTTTTGAACAGTGTATTTGGTAAGCGATAAGAGAGTGTGTAGGCATTAAGATGTGAGAAAATATCTTTAGATTTAGATTAATCTGTTAAACTGTTTTGCTAGATAACTTTATGTTTGTGTTTGTTTAAAAAAAAATATATGTTGCAAAATCAAAGAATCCTGAATCTTTTTTTTTTTTTTTGTGGTTTCCACAAAAATATAAAACTGTTTTCAACATTGATAATAATCATAAATGTTTCTTGAGCTGCAAATCCTCATATTAGAATGATTTCTGAAGGATCATGTAATGATGCTGAAAATGCAGCTTTGATCACAGGAATAAGTTACATTTTAACATATATATTTATATAGAAAACAGTTATTTCAATAATATTTCACAATATTACAGCTTTTTGTGTATTTTTGAACACTCCCCGACCCCAGAGTTTTGAACAGTAGTGTATTTGGTAAGCGATAAGAGACACTCAGGGTAGGTTTTATGAGGCATTAAGATTAAGAAAATCTCTTATATGCTCTTTTCACAGGAACTACAAGACACGTATGACTCATTTTTAGATGCCGAGGACAAAGCTCTGGTGTCTCACCTGGTGAGTGATCTGAGATCCTAACTAAAGACTCGAACCAGTGGATGCTTTCTCCTCAGTGTCCGTGTCTTTCAGAGTTGTGTCAGTGAAGACTCAGTGCAGCTGCTGTTCTCTGGTCTGGAGACAGAAACAGAAGCTCTTCTCACGCAGACGGAGGCGATGGTTCTGTGTGAAGGATGCTGTAGCCGGCGGGACCCTGGCGCTCTGTCTCAGGACACCTGGGCTTTGGTGGCCCTGCAAGACCTGCAGAAGGGAGGATCACTCCTGCACAAGTACAACACCATCAGTAAGAACACACTGAAGATGACACCACTGAGCTGCTTTACTGCTGATTCGACTTTGGTTCTTAAAGGGATACTTCACCTCTGGAAAGATGAATGTGTATTTAAAATGGGTAATTTATGTAGAAGAAATGTGAAATTATGAGCGACACCTGTGAGACGCACCGGTCTCGTATCTCTCACGGAGGAGCGGGAATTTTCTTCAAAAAAAGATGGCTGACACTATGTGTATATTCTGTGAGTGAGATCCACCCTCTATGGGCAGCCCTACTACTGGCTGTAGTCTTTAGCCTCTGGCCAAAAAATCCTCAGATGACGCAAAATTACTATTTTTGTGTCATCTGAGGATTTTTTCCAGACAAAAAAATACATAAATCTCTCATCTCAGGGGGATATTATGGTGGAGACCACGGTAATTCGAAAATACTACAGGTTTTCTACTAATACAAAGCTTAATGCTAAATCCTGAAGAATCCCTTTAATAGACGAATTTTGCAACATCGACACACGTTATTGAACTGAATAGCTGAAGACTTTACTGTAGCTTTACCCATTAATAGACACAGTACTTCCTTCTAAATAAGAATACACCATGGTGATACGACAACCATAATGAAATGACCGTCAGAATAGATAATGCTTTACAATGAACTCTGTTAGAGAGAAATTTATCTGTTCAATAAACACCTTACTCTGGATAATAATAATTGTTGGCGAAAAGATTGAAAGGTTGGAGATTTAGCGGCTCCATGTCAACCTTTCTCACTCGTTGTGACAACTAACCACTGCCACACACACACACACACACACACACACACCAGACACACAGCAAAGTAGCCGGAGCAACTTTTCTCTATTTATGGATATGACGAGAGTCCGAGACTCACACGGGCGAGTGACGCATGTACACAATTCCCCGTAAAAAACATCCCAAAAAACATGTCTAAAATATAAACACTTATAATAGGTGTACCATAGTGAATCAGGGGAAGACAAAACCTTATTTTGAATGAAGGATTGATGATGTATTGACTCGTAATTGATGAACTTCACACAGTTATTGAACTGAACTGAATCAACACTGAACTGACTTCAGCCAAATAATAACTCTAATGTCTTTTTTGAGCTGTTTTACAGCAGAATTAAATTCTGTTTGCATCATTGAACATTATTGTCCTGTTTATCACTGTAAAGCTGCTTTGAAATAATCTGACCTGTATAAAGCGCTTCACAAATAAATGTGACTTGACTTGATTCAAACGGCCCTCTTTTCTCTTGCTTGTTTTGGAAGGTGCATCTGAGGAGCCGAAGCTCATGACAGAGAGTGATGTCATAACACCCCTTGCTCAAGGTATTGTAAATTATGAATATTTTACCAAAAAGTCATTTTTGTTCACTAAAAAAAAAACCAAAAAAACATTTGGTGTAGAAATTATTTTCTCTCAGAAACTGCTTGTACGTTTCACAAACTATTACAAAGAAAGAGCAAGGAACACACTGAAGTAGACATTTTAAATGTAATGTACTCCGATAATGTTTTATTTACAACTTTGAAACGTATTTTTACAGTGTTATTGTAAAAGCATACACTCTTAAAATAAAGATTATGTTCTCCAGCAAGAGAATCAATGATTCACTCATTTACATTGATTAATCTCCGGAGAGTGCGTATATATTTGTTTTTCAACACAGCTTTGCCAAGTTAGAAGCTTTAGAGCTCTAGTACATTGTAAAAGTGAGAGAATTCAGCTGTTCCTATTAGGAGTTTAATTCTACCTGATTTGACCCTGAAAATCTCATTTGTTCATTTAAACTAATGTTGAATCTGTCAAAGGAATCAATATTCTTGACTTCAGCATAGTCTCAGATTTTTGGACCTGCTTTTAAGAAAAACTAAATTCAAGGGCTGTATGTGTCATTTATCAGCGTCTGTAAGCAAACATTGTGTTTTATTGCATGCTTCACATCCAGATGTGCCCGTATCTAAAGCCACGTCTCTCCAGATCAAAACTCTCAAGAAGGACAACATTATTTTTGAAAGGCCATCTACAAAACCCAGGTTCTTATTTGGGAAGATGAGTTTAAGCTATATCTGTGGGAATAATATTTCTTGAAGCATTTTAATTATCTCAGGGTAAATGATTTCTTGAGCTGGGACTAAATTGTCTGTTTTCTGCTAAATTCCAGGTCATTTAAAGAGGCCATCACAACAACTCAGTACATGAATCATTTCAGACAGTTTCTGCAAGAGCACGGCGCTGACGGAGCGCTCGTCTTCGTCCAGGAGGCAGAATCTCTGCGCAGCGTCGAGCCCAAGCGACAGAAGGCTAAAATACGTGCCATCGTAGACAAATTCTTTCGACGAGAAGATCCCAGTACTGCTTTCGTTTATGGATATACTGACACTATTTCAAATTCAGTGTAGAAAAGTTCACCTAAAAAATGAACAACCTGTCATCATTTACGGGCCCTCACATCGTTCCAAACCTGCATGATTTTATTGTATGATTTATGCCTTTCGTGGGAAGATATTTGGCTGAATTTGGTGTAGAAACAATTTTCACTCAACTTTCACACTAACAATTACAAAGAAATGACAAGCCAAACATTTTGATGTAGAAAAAAATTTTTTTCCTCTGATTCCTTGGCTCAAGACGATTCGATGATACAATCGTCCGTTGACGCCATTTAGAATTTTCTGAAAAAACGTCTGTCCGGTTTTTACGATTTTCAAATATCACGCATACAAATTTAGCCGAAGAGCAAATTTAGCATATCATGATACATTGGTACCTTGGTACATGCCATCACAAGCATGACCTGAGGCTACATGAAGCGTTTTGGCAAGGCGCCACCTACTGGTATGAGATATGAAAAATTGCTTTTTTTTTTATAACCTTTAATTCAGTGCAGCATGCCGAGTCGAATGATACCCAATTTTCTCATAGCTATTTTGGGTGTTGACTATTTTGAATTTTGTTGTACAATGCTGTATTTTATGAATGCATTAGTGTATCGTGACGAAACTACGTTCAGACTGTAAGTACAAATTAGATTTTTGTGCATATCAGAGTGAAATCCGATCAGATTTAGAAAAAAATCACATGAAATCCGTTTTGAGCTACATCCACATGTAGTTTGAATTCCTATTCGAATCGCATTTCTGGAAATTGGATTTGGACTGACAGTCTGAAAGTAGCCAAAAAGTTTCAGAACAGTGCCACCTTCTGGTTTGAAATTTATAATTAATTTAATGCTAATTGTTTTTGATACATTTTACAGATTTTAATGAAACTGGTCTTTATATATTCCTTGAGTCATACCAAGAACATTGATATCAATTATGCCATTTTTGGTTGCTATTCGCCATTTTGACTTTTCAAACTCCTCCTAGACCTAAACATTTTATCCAATTTTGACCAAAATCAGCTCAGATAATCTTTAGAACATGCCGGGAAAAGTTATGTTATGTTATGACACCATATTGACACCAAACTTTGGGTGTGTCATTGTCACCGCACAACGTCAATTTGGCAACAGCGCCACCTATTGGTCAAAAGTGATAAGCTAATTAATCACATTACAAGTGTTTGTATTTGTGATTTTTCAGCCATTTTGCGTAAAATAATCTAAAATGTCTTTTATTACTCATTATAGCAGTTGCTCTGAAGCTCCCAGCCATGTTTGCATAACTCATCATGTCTTTTTTGTGCTGGGCCCTTTTATTGCTGCTTGCAGCTATATTTTATTTCAGTTAACGTTCATTTTATTTCAAGTAACAGCATTTTTTTCATGTTTTTTTGTTTTAGTTAACTAAAATACCCTTGCTTGAAATGACATGAGGGTGAATAAAATATTCTGGTCTTTACCATTAGCAACATTTGTTTTGCTTGCTCCAAAAAACTAGAGAACTAACAGCATGTTTTGGTGTGTGTCTCCCCTGCAGTGCACTACCTGCAGTGCAGCGCTGACATCATCACCAGCGTGACCCAGATGGACTCGGTTCCTCCGGACATCATCTACACCATTCAACATCTGGTTGCCAAATCCCTGGAGGGCACATGGTATTGCTCTGACGATGCTATTTCATAGAGTTCTCAGTTATGTTTTATTTAACAATTTTAATTAATGTTTTAATTAACAAAATTAACCAAACTTCCACCTGTGAGATTTAATTTGACTGTTTATTGCGAGGGGGAAAAAAAGTCTTTACAATTGCCAAGTGTATGTCACATTCTAAGAGAGAAAAAATGTGCGTTATTAAAAAAGTAGTCAGAATTGCAAGAACTTTTCTGAGACATTGTTAAGATCTCTTTTGAAACTCTAGAGGAGACACACGTGAGATTACTGGGTTTTTTTCAGGAGAAACATCTGAGAAGCAAGAGATTAATGTGTTAATTCAGTATATACTATATAGAAAATGTCTGGTTTATTGTTTTTCGCACAATGTAACTATATTATTGCCCCGCTCTTTATATAATTTTTTATATATAAATATCTAACTCTATCTGCATGCATACAGTGCACTCACATACGGCAATATATACTATATAGTAAATCTCAACTCCTTGAATTGCCACAAAAATAAACTATATTTTCACCCAGGTCTAATCTGCTAAATGTGACTATAAAGATATTTAGATACTAGAAACATCCACATAATGATTTCCTGTATAGCTGCTTTTTAAATTTGACTTGGTTTGACATTTAAACTCTTTGCTATAGGATATATTAGAGATATTAAAGAGATTTGATATGTGACTTGATGGTTTAATGTTTTACAGTTGTTACATACAGTACAAATCTGATCTCAAACAGGTTCAAGCAATATCAGGAATCATTTTCTACTTGTTCTCTTGATGCATCTGACCTGAGCCTGAGAGGAGCCTTGATGATGGACCTGGTAAAATATTTCAATAAATTAAAAAAGCTGCACTTTTTTCAGACCCTTCTTCGCTCTGAGCTCACTTCATTTGTTGATTTCTACAGAAGGCCAACGCGTGGGAAGCTTTAGGGAGGTTCATCTGCAGCGTTTCGAAGTTTCTAGCCGCCATCGAGAAGCGTGAGATCCGAGAGGAGTTTGAGCAGTATCTGATGCAGGACTACAAGCGCTTCTCAGAGCGTGAGTCCTTTCACTTTCCTTTTACGCTCCAGATGTGCTCAGATCAGTGCTGTGCAAACAAGGGAAAAGCCGTTGTCGTTTTTCTCCAGCTTGTGTGGTTCGGGTCAAGGCCCAGCAGACTTCTGATGTCAACACCGATGGAGAAAAGTTTAGGCCTAAAATACGAAGCATTTCCAACAAAACGGTGATAGTGGACTTCTTAGTCAACGATCTTTCCTTCTACATGGAGTGTGAGAGGTCAGGGGTCAGCAGCTCAACAGGAGGGCAAGGCCTTGTTCTGTGTGGGATCTGGGATGGAGGAGTTTACTGCTGTTTTCTGAGTTCGTAGGTTCAGGCATCTGGCAGACGCAGGAGATGAGATGGCATCGGAGGGCTTGTACAGCGAGACGGATTATGCAATGCTTCACCGTAAAGCTGAGCTGATCATCAACATCTTTCTACACTCAGATCTCTCACCAAAGCTCTTGGTATACGCTGTTATATAACATCTGTGATGACTGACTAACTGTATATCAGAAGTAGGAACAGTGATTTGTCAAACAGACAAATTTGACAAACAGATTTGTCATTATTTCATTGTGACTGACTAATCAGGTAATACTTCATATGGTTCAATTTCCTCAATAACTAGTACAAATAGTTGTAGTTTATAACTGCTTTTAAAGGCAGTCTTCTAGATGCTTTTCTTCTAGATTTCTCAATCTTTTAGATGGCACAGACCACCAAGGGACCCCTACTAAAATTTAAAAGCCAGCTACATAATTTCAGATATAAAGACCCAGTGTATACTGTGAAAAATGAACATTAAAAATATTATTTGGAAAAATATTCTATGAAGTTACATACAAGTTCTACTCACCACTGTATTGTACTGCTAGGTGTATACAGAGTATATGTATATATATTGTTGTGTGTGTGTGTGTATATATACTATCTATTTTGTGTGTGCGTGTGTGTGTGTGCGTGTGTGTGTGTGTGCACGTGTGTGTACTCAGATCAACACCACTGAGGCTCAGAAAGATGCGATTCTGCAGCGGTTCGCCTCTGGGAAGGTGGACCGCACACTCTTCTATATCGCTATGATGGACGTGTTTCCAATTCTCGTCTTTTGCTGGAAAAGGTGATCAGACGTGGTCATATCACACACACACTGTAGTAGAAGCAGACGTTCTCATATCACACACACACTGTAGTAGAAGCAGATGTTCTCATATCACACACACACTGCAGTAGAAGCAGACGTTCTCATATCACACACACACACACACACACACACACACACACACACACACAGTGTAGTGTAGAAGCAGACGTTCTCATATCACACACACACACACACACACACACACTGTAGTGTAGAAGCAGACGTTCTCATATCACACACACACACACACACACACACACACACACACAGTGTAGTGTAGAAGCAGACGTTCTCATATCACACACACACACACTGTAGTGTAGAAGCAGTGCAGGTGTCACCTGTTAAACCGGCTGTTACTGACAGGAGCACTATTAGTAATAGTAGTTTTTGCAGATTTAGGAGGTTTAGGAGTAACTGGATGTTCCCTTTGCCAGGTTTTGTTGTCTGAAGGTGATGAAACAGTTCTACCCCAATAAAGCAGTGAAGAACAGTCTTCATCGTCCTGCAGAACAGCGGCCTTTAAACATCCAGCAGATCAAGACTCTCAGATCAAATGAAGGTGGGAAGTTTCTCAGGACTCAGACTGCATGTATGAAACCACGAACAGTCATCGTGAGTGTCTGAACTGTTTAACCCTTCACTGATGTGTTTGATAGTTAAAGACGCCACCCTGCGTTTCTCAACCCAACACGGCCTCACACTGATGCTGCCGCAGACTCCACACAACCAGAACACTTCTCCTTCGGCCAGATGAAGGACAATAAACAACCGCTGCTCTTCTGTGTGTGTGTGTGTGTGTGTGTGTGTGTGTGTGTGAGAGAGAGAGAGAGAGTTCCTCCATTCTCCATTTATCACTGGTTACTCTTCATTGTATTTACTCAAATAAGTAATATTAATTAACTACATGTACTTACTCTAGAGTTACGGTGAGGGTTTGGTTCAGGGTTAGTTACTTTTTTAATGTTATTACTACTTTAATTAAAATGGTAAAGGAAACATTTCTCATTTTTATTTAGTTTATATTGAACTACTAAACTAACTAAAACTATCTGAAAAAGTATATTAACTTTATTTATTTTTTAAAATGTAAAAAACAAAATTATTAAAACTTTAGCTAAAAAAATAATATATATATAAATACTGTTATAGCACTACTAGATACTATAATAACTGTTTCATAATGAGAATGAAATACCTTAAAGTCACCATGAAACAAGTTGTGCTCGTCTTTTCTTCTCTTCTGGAACAAGAACAAATGTGGGCGGGGCTTGATTGTGTCCGTGAGGAATTGATTGGATGGTTGTGGTTTGCTATTGGCTGATCTCATGTGAGTGACAGGTTATAGCCCCGCCCTCGTCATCAGAGAAGAGAAGAGATGCTGCAAGAGGAAGTTATTAAGATTACGAGACACATGAATTTAAACATTAATGATGTGTGCATCAATAAATACTTCAATATTCCATTAAAAATAAGATTGGTTCATTTTGATTTCATGGTGACTCGTTTTCACACTTTCACTTCCAATGATGAGAAAGTAAGAGTTGTAAGAGTTCAGTGGTGTGTGAAACAGAGCCTTAACACTCATTCACACCGCAGCACCTTGGGAACCTGTTAATAATCATGTCAAAATATTCTGCTGTACGAAGACTTTCAGTCAAAACTGCTGGGATCATTTTTCAGAATAACACCGATAGAGAAAAGACAATTAAATGCACATCTTCTCTAAGAATATTCTCTAATTGCTGTCCTGTCAAGACGATATTTTGGTGGAGTGTTGGTGTCCAAACAACATTTGACCTCACTGACACTTTCACTTTTTTACACTCACTTTCATTGAATAGACAAAAATATAATACAGATGGGAGTGAAAAATGACAGAATGATCGGTTAAATCTGTTCTTCTGACTGATGTAGTTGTGTCCGCTGCCTCTAGATGACAGTGTCACATCAGATGATCTCACTTCTGCAACTACACGTGTTTCACATGCGATTAAACATGCCATTAATGTATTCATGAGTGAAACTAAATGTGAGGGATCGAAAAGAGATTGAACAAAAAACACAGCAGAAGTGCAAAATAAACGTTTCGGTATCAAGGAATTATTGTAGGTGAGTCGGTTTAACAATAGATGTGTTTGTGCATCTCCTGCTTTTATCTGAACTATCATCACTTAAAATCTGTCGACACCATCAGATAATAAACTAATATGTCATATACTTTTATAACAAGTAGTTTATACTTTAAAATCTTCAGTGAATGAATGAGTTGAGCATATAGGCAATTTCAGAACGATTTTCACCTCCATCAAAAATGACAGCTGACAGTTTTGTGGATAGGCCTACATAATATATATATATATATATATATATATATATATATATATATATATATATATATATATATATGACTCATTCCAGAATTGCAGGTACATTTCAAGTAGAGAAAGAAAACAAAAAATAGGATTTTTTTATTTTCATAGAATGCACTTTAAATTCAACATTTTCAATATTTGCTGATCTTAAACTTGTACGATTTAAAAAATTAAGACTAAGCAAAGTAAACATCAATGTACAATGTAGGCTACAGAAAAATCTGTCAACTCTGCTATAGACAAATTGTGTTGACGACGATAACAGAGTTGACATTGTCCAGCATTTTGTGCTTTAGCTCAAACAGAAACCATGATTACATCTACAACATGTTCCTGTATATTAAAAAGGTGGAAGCTCTAATTACTGTATCATGAACATTCTTTATTGTATTAAAATGGTGCCATATTAGTATGCAGGGAATTGTTTAGCATATCAAAAAATTAATTTACACTGGTAATTTGAATTCAACTTTCTGTAACACAGGATAAGTAGGACAGGTCAGTGGAGGATGGTTTGTTCATTCTGAAATTACTCTATTGTGAAACTCTGTGAAAGCAATTAAAATGAAAAAATGTGTTTTCTGTCCTTCACCGTCTGTGACACTGCAGCTCTGGGAGGACGAGAAAATAATTCAAGAAGAAATGAACAGCATGGAACCTGTCAAGGTCATATTTCATCCAAAAATTTATATAATCAATAAGTTTATTTATATTTTACTTTAAAATAATTCTCATTACAGTAATGTAGTGTAAATCTCACAATTCTCATTATTTATTACATCATACATACATTTATACATAGCAGCATTTGTTTTAATATAAAAAAATAATTGTAGTACAGTATTTTTGTCTGAATTATCATGGTACCATGTCCACAAAAACATGGTAATACCATGGCAAAGTAATTGAAGGGCTGCATCCGAAATCCTGTCAAAAATGATGAACACATGCAAATACAAGGGAACCAGCAAAATATTAATAACTGAGTATGTTGTAGTCAATGCATGTTGTGAGCTTCTTGTTTTTGTATGCATATTTTTTTGCATATTAAAATAAAACATGTAGCTGTAGTTTGACTATTTTTGCCAAATAATTTTGTCAGATAAATACCTTAACCAAGTTTAGTGTTTTGTGCTTCCCTCATATTTAAAATATTTTCTGGATGATCTTTTGAATTATTACTAGTACTTTTAGGAATTGTACTATGGTACATGTAAAAACAAACAAACAGTAAATGGAAAATAGTGCAAAAATAAACACTGTTTCATGAAGGTTTCCAAACAGATCATCTCAATCGATCCCTGATCCCGGACATTGGCAGCACTGACGTCTCCTCTCACTACAGGAGGAGAGTCTCTCTCTCTCTCTCTCTCTCTCTCTCTCTCTCTCTCTCTCTCTCACACACACACACACACACACAGCCACAGCCGTCAGCTGAATGCCATCACAGCACAGCGCGTGTGAGAGTGGAGCCAGGGGCAGCAGCCAAATATTAATTTCTCGAAAAAGTGCTCTTTTAATTAAACAAATGGTCCTGAAAAATGGTGAGCGAGAACTAGTGTTAGAATTCCCACATGTGGAGGAGTTCATTACTGTTCACAGAGCCGCGGGTTAACCCACCTCTTCACACACACACACACACACACACACACACACACACACTCTTTCTTTCTCACACACACACACACACACACACTCTCTTTCTCTCTCACACACACACTCTCTCTCTTTCTCTCTCACACACACACACAGACTCTTTCTCTCTCACACACATACACATACACACACATTCTCTCACACACACACACAAACGCACACACACACTCACTCTCTCTCTCTCTCTCTCACACACACACACACACACGTGGTCATTTGCTGACTTTAACATAAATAAAAACTCATTTGCAGTACATTTTCATGGCCCCATCATATGCCTTATTATACTGAATTTAATATTAAACATTTTAAATCATATTATTTATTATTCATTTTTGTCCTATCTATGGGTGTTGCAGTAACTCTTCCAATGACAAAACTGACTATTTAGATCTAATTATTCATATAAACATATTTTCACTTCATATTCATATTTTTCATATTTTATTTTTGTTCACTTTTTCAAACAAACACGAATACTGATATAATTAGTAATCAATTTATATTTTTCCTCTATATCACTTTTCATCCTGTTAGTCTTTTATAATTGCGTTATCATTTTTAATTTACAACTCATAAATTATGCATACAAAAATATAACATGCAACAAAAATGTTAATAAAATAATTAAAATGGCCATACCTAACAGAAGCCAGTTCCTCAATGACATCATATCCTCCACATCATGCTGGAGGGAAATCAACATGACAGACATAAGCAATCAATCAATTCTGTGATGTTAGATTTGTGTCACTGACGTTGTAAATAATCATTCAAGTGTCTGAGTTAGATAGAAATACCTCAAATAAAGTCAGTCAGTATACTCAGGTGTTGAAACATAAAATCACAAAGATTTTACCTTTAAATGCAGCAACTGTAATGCAAAGTCCAGATGTACAGTGTGATTTGTCCATGTGTCCTGCTGACACACACCATCTGCATCTGTCTTATAACCAGACAACAGTGTGTGTGACGCCTGTACATCAACATTCTCCGTGACTAAGACTTCTTCACACAAACAATGTCTTTGCATCACACTGGGGAATATGACTTTTCCAGGGAACCATTCTGACAGTTAAAACCAATAATAATCCTACAAACATGCAGAAATCCAACATGTCAATAAACATTTAAATCCTAAAAATGAATGATGAAGTGAGACGCGTTCATGTGATATATAGACACTTATTTTAACGCTGTATATTATATTATATTATATTATAATATTATATTGCAAACAATAAGAAAGCATATTTATCTTAAATAAAATAAAGCCTATTTGACTACCTTTAAGTATAGAGCTATATTTATTAATATTTTAAATTAGCTTGTTTTTTTTGTCTTTTGTCATTTTTATTAGTTTTGGTTTTAAAGTATTTTTTTAGCTTGTTTAATTTAAGTTTTATTCATTTTTCACTTTTTATTTATTTACCTCAGTTACTAGTTGCCAAGCTAGTGCTAATTATTGTTTAAGTTTTTTAAGTTTAAGGTTTCTCATATAACACTTACCTATTTTATTTCAATTTGATTTCAATGAACGGAACTGATTTTAATATAGTCTTAGCTCAGTGTCCTTTCATAACGCTTCTCTCGCATTAGCAGCGTGAGGCCTAAGGTTGTCACATTGCAGGATACTGTCTGTCACCCCCCTCCCACACACACACACACACACACACACCGTTTTTTGAAAGGTAGGCCACACACACACACACACACACACACACACACACACACACACACACACACACGTTGTGTATATATGTTTTATGGGGACTAAGACAATGTTTTTATACTGTACATTTATATCCCTTCCACTAAACCTAATCATCACACAAAACTTTCTGCATTTTTACATTTTCAAAAAACATAACATATGATTTATAAGCTGTTTTTAAGATGTCCTCACAAGGACAATTAAGGTTTTCGGATATTGCCATCTTTGCGGCATCCCCAGGGTTTACCAGGACCACACACACACACACACACACACACCAAACGAAACTATATGCACTCTAGAGATGCGCAGTGCTAATGTTAGCACGTGTTGGCGCGCGCGGGAACAGAAGCTGCTGGCCGTGTGAAGGCGTTGTTTGCGGCCGGTTCTTCACTCCGAGCAGCTGTGACTGAGTAAAGAAGAAGAAGATGCTCAGATATCACACAGCCTGGAGCTCATCAGAGAGGAAGACTGCGATGTCAGACAAGCCTTCATCACGCCACCGCCCGCCAGCAGTCCTCGGCTCGCGAGTAAGAATAGCAGAAGTCATGTCGCATCAGATGCAAGTGCTCGGCGTGTTTCGGGGGCTGTTCCGTCGTGGTCTCCCCTCCTGCAGTGATTATCTGCGGCCGTTTGCATGCTGTCACTCGCGCGGGAGCTTTGGCCCTCAGGTTGACATAATCCTGCGGAGGGGCCCGAGCGCGGACCCTTTATTAAAGTGATTCTGTTACAGCATCACAGCTGGGCTTTTCCCCGCGGACTGCTTATTGTGCAGTGGAGACATCTCTTCTTGTTTCATATCTGTGTCGTTTGGAAAAATGTGTTTTAGGTTTATTGACTAAATGAAAGTAAACATCCACCTATGTGCATTTTCAGAGGCACGTGAAGGCTGTCGCAAAAGGACCACGGCACACTATAAAGCCCCGTTCACACTACAAGCGACTTTGTCGCTGCAGGTCGCCAGTGGCTGGCGATGAGGTCGCTAGTGGGCGTTCCCACCACTGGTTGCCTAGTAATGTTTGTGAGTGACATTCATGGATGTTACTCCATGTTGTAGACAACAAATACGTTTTCTTGCTGCTACAAACAAATATTTTGGAAGGAAAAGTCTAAATATAAATGGAATCAGTACATTAAATACATAATATTAAAGATGAACGAGAAACAGCGAACGCTCTTTGCCGTCGCGGCTATTTAACTGCAGCAAACGGGTAAATACCGGTCTATCTGGGCTCCCGAAACCATTCAGACACGGAGTCAGCACGGCGAATACCACTGTATGTACACGGAGATATATCATACATTATGGGACAGTTTCTGACTGCTAAAATGAGCTTCTCGTTCAACTTGCCTCGGTCAGACTCAGCACTGAAGAGTGACGGTTCACGCGCGCTCCACTGACTTCACTCCTATTGGTTGTCGCTCGCGAAAATCGCTCTTCATTTGCATAAAGTTAAACATTTCTCAACTTTTGTCGCTTGTCTCTTGTCGCTTGACACGCCCCATCTAGTCGCCAACGGTCGCTGTCGCGCGTGTCGCCGGAAGTCGCCCGCTCACCATTGAAATGAATGGTGTCGCGTCGCTTGCAGCGATAAAGTCGCGTGTAGTGTGTACGGGAGCATTGCGTGTGTCCTTCACAGCGAAGATAAACAACCACATGTAATGCATCAAGCTCATATCGCAAAACCATAGGCCTAATACAGTTTGCATGGGGTTAGATTTTTTTTTTACGTTTTTGTTGTAACGTTGTTGTAACATAAGTGTCTTATGCTCTTCAAGGTTGCATTTATTTGATCAAAAATACAGTAAAATTGTACCGTAAACTGTTTTTCATCTGAATTATGCTGAATTTTCAGCAATTACTCCAGTCTTCAGGATTCTTGATGAATAGTACAAAAGAACAGAATTATTTTAACAGAAATCATGTAGGCTACATTGTAACTATCTTCACTGTCAATTTTGATCATTTGAATGCATCCTTGCTTGCTGAATAAAACCAATAATTTATTAATATACACTCACACACACACACACACATATATATATATATATATATATATATATATATATATATATTTATATACTGACCCCAAGTATATGTAGTCAATACCGAATAGATAATGATTTTTAGAAAATAAATAATAATCTCTTCGTCCACTCCTACAGAGTTATGCAATTAGTTATAACTAGGGTTGGGTACCGAAACTCGGTTCCAATAGGGAACCGGTTCCGACGTAAACGGTAGTAACCAGACCGAATAAGAACGACAATTTCGGTGCCTGATTTCGGTGCCTGTAAAACATCTCGCGGCACGAATGATCCAATACATATAAATAAAACATCTCTAGTTAACCAGCAGAGCATTCATTTCGTTCGTTTGTTAAATAAGAGGCGATCTAGCACTGAAATGTGTTTTTTAAATCAAGTGATCAAAGTGCTCTTTGCCTCTGCGATCAGTGGCGCGGATGGCTCGCGCACCCAGCATTGTCTTCACTCGGACGCGCGCTTCAATCGAGACTCTCTATTCGTTCCAGTGAACTCACAAAATATAATTCACAAAAACGTGTCCCTGCTTGATATACAACCACTGATGAGCATAATTGGTTTTGATGAGAACAAAAAAAACAGATCCTCTGACACGCTTGACGAAAGTTCAAGTTCAGCAGCTGCCAGTGTCTCTATAGCACGCAGTGTGTTTATCGTGCAATTTATATGCGAAAATTAGATTTTATGTGCATATGATAGGCTACGAGGTTTTCGCGTGCATTTGATGCGCACTTCTTTGCGTGTAATACACACGCATCCCACACCACTAATTCTACCCAAAGCCAAATGTATTATACACACGCACCCCACACCACTACTAAACATATAACCAACCCATGCGTATCCTATGCACGTAAAAACTAATTTTCGCGTATAAATTACACGATAAACACACTGCGTGCTTGAGACGATCTAGTAGCGCGATCGGGTTGCGACATCACAGACGATGATAACAGCAGCCGTTCCTCTTCGGACAAGTCTATTAGGCCTATTTTAATGCCAACTGCAAACCTTGCATATCAAGTAGGCTAGCAAACACAGTTGCCATTAAACAGCGAGTGTGACAACGTGTGCAAAATGTTTTAACAAAGTTCCAACACTTCTTTATACGAGGCTATGGCTACTGTGTGTGTTAAATATTTCTGCTCAGTGTCAGATATTTCTCTGCTTGAAGTAGTCATAATATGTGAAGACAAAATGTTGATCTTAACTTAAGTATTTTACATCAGTAGCCTATTAAAATTATTCATTTAATCAGAAAATCTTTAAATAGCCTATTTAAGTTAATATTGTGTCCAGTTTGGCCCTGTAAATAAAAGGGTATTATTTTTTGACAAAGTGTGTGCGGTTTCGTTTTCTTAAGTATCGGAACAAGAACCGTTTAAGCACCGGAACCGTTTAAAAAATACCGAGTAGGTACTGGTATCGGATAAAACCCAACCGATACCCAACCCTAGTTATAACAGCTTAATATTTGTTGCAATAACTTATAATATGTTGTGATAAATAATCACAACAATCATTTTGAAGAAACTGAGACTTTGCTGTCTCCTGCTTGATGTTGGTCTTGAGAACAATACCAAAAGTGATCAAGTTAGCATTTTTCAATAACTAAAAGATTTCTCATCAAATGATCTGAGCAGCTGTGCACATTCATCATATCTCTCTTACTGTATTCGTGTTTATTAAATCTCCTGAGCTATGAAAGAGCAACCCATTTTCCTCCCATTAACCTTTAGGTGTAAAGACTATTATTCGTCATAACCCATTTGACTTCATTATGAAGAATATTCACGCTTTTCCCAGCTCCAAAATAGACAAAAACTGATAGCTTTGAGTGACGATTAGACACAATTGTATTTCACTACAGCTACATTTCTGCGAGTATACCCTGAATATTAGGCTATTGAATTATCTCAGTGATATATTTTCAGTGAGCCGTGTGTCTCCTGCTCGGGTTGTGTGCGCTGTGACACCTGACCTTGTCGAAGAACAGCTATTAGCCTTAGATGCGTTTTGGAAGGTCTAAGATGTGATTTTCCTCAGATCAAGGACACAAACTCTGCAGAAACAGTCTGAAACAGAGAGTACAGAGTGTGTTTAGTTTCATAAATGCGTTAACCATGAATTAGATGCATGTTCAAGTGGTGGGATGTTGTCTTTATAGGCAGCATTTGATTGGCATTTAATTTAGACACACCCACCAAGATGATGTCATCAATATTATGTCAAAAATGACTAAAAAATTAAAAAGACAAATGGAACAGGGAACGTTCTGAAACCATCCCTAATGTTCTGACAAGGTTCTCTCAAAGAGATGATCAAACATTCTTGCAGTATTGTAAACAATTTTCTCTTTTTAAAAAAAAAAACATTTTAGTTGGATGTTCGTCTAACATTTTTAGAATGTTACTCCTTTTCTTTTTTCCTTTTTTTATTTAAAATATTCAACTTCAGAGAACATTCATAAGTAACATTCCCATGTTTGCAGAATGATACAATGTTACCTTAATGTTCACATAAACAAGAGAACGTTTTTAAAGCATTTCAAGAACTGACCGTTTTGTACGTTCAGGGAACATTCAGGAATAACTTAATATTATGAACATTAGCAAAACCTTCTGTTAGCTGGGTATATAGAGTTGAGTAAATGTGGGGTAAGATGAAATGGCTATGGTATTTTTAATTTTGTCATTTCATCTGAATATCAACATTTGTGAGAGTAAGTCAGCTGAAACAGTTTCGAGGTTAATTGATCTAATTTTGCGTCTCTGGAAAACAGTGATCTCTGACATTGTATTATTATTGAACATCAAAAGTTGTTTGTGTCTATTTGTTAATGACGGATTTGTGGAAACATTTATATTTTTAGATTTGTGATGTAAAAGTTATAAAATTAGACCCTTAGGGTAAGATGAGCCACCCAGAATTGGCACAGAAAGGCTCCAAGTTGTTATTATTTTTAAATGTAATAATTATTGTAATTAATGGGGTTATCTTTGCTTTTATCAAAACCTACAGGGTTGAGTTAAATCTTCAAATTCGCATATAGTGTTGCTATTATGACATAACTTCAATTAAAATATGAGCGATTAAATATGTAAATATTCATATGCATATAAGTCACAGAATAATTTGACCTTTCAGATAAATCTCTTTTTTGGGGATTCTGCGTTCTCTGGTTTATTACATTTTTTCAACTAAATTGTCAAAATTCAATTTAGAATAGAATAGTTGATCATCATGCACATGCTAAACTTATATCTAAATATATTACAAAAGTAAATGCACATTGTTCTTAAGCAGGGCATCTAACAGATAGCTCAAACAAATCTTGGGAGAATTAGATGTTCTGAGTTTCAAAATCAAATGTTTTGAGTTCATTTTGAGATTTCAAACCTTTGATTGGTTTTTCAGGAGAAAAGTCTGATACTTTTCCAGTTGAGCTCCATTACTGTTTAAAAGTTTGACAGGCTCCGTCCGTCTTTCATATCAATAGATGGACACTTTCTGATTGTACAGCATCAGTGCCTCTGAGCTTGTTTGACACGTGTCGGCTCTTTATGTCGCATCTGTCCTATTTCTACACGCAGGGGTGTATAGAAGAACTTTTTGATAGGGAAAAAAGATTTACTTTCAATTAAAAAGCTTTGATTGAAAAAAAATACCATTTCTAGAAACTTCATTCTTCATCAAGAATCCAATTACCGTGTGAAAGGGAAAGTGTAAAGAGTTTTTATTGAATGTAGTTGGTAATGATGGACTCTGAATGTAATAACTCTGCCAATTAGCCGTTTTCATTTGATTTAGACTGACTTTATGATCTCTCTCAATATCAATTACACGGAAAGCTTTCAAAGCTCTTCTTCACCGTGAGACGGGCAGAGGAGAGTCTAATTAATGCATTCCAACCAGTTTTCATTTGTGGGTTAATTACCAATTCACAGTTTCTAGGTCAAGCACACAATGTCTACTGTCATACAAAGTGACTCTTTGACAAAGTGCTATGGCTATTTTTATATTTAACAAAAAATGTGAATAACCAATCTTGTACAATGCTATTATTATTATTTAAATGACCAAGTTTTACAGAATGTATACACTCCACACCACCACCACATTTATGTTTTTATTTATTGTCTGTCAAATGGCTTGCATTATTTGTTCTTTTTGCTATTTTATCTTTGCTGTCAAATGTTTTGCAGAATTCTAATATTATGTGCTTGTATTCCGAGATGCTAAAAAAATACATGGTCACGTTTTCTTCTTCCAGATCACATGAGCTGTCAGAAGATTAGTCAGCGGATTGATTGACAGCTGTCAGTTAATGTCAGCAAGTTTATTTAGTGCTGAATAAAGCAGAATATTCAGCAGTTTCAAGACTTACAATAATACAGAATTTCTCATTTTCATTTACACATCTAATCTAGAGTTGACCTTCAAAAGCCTTTGAGTATATTACGGATATTGTTGGCTCCTGTGATCCAGGATTATTTATTATTAAAAAAAACTAAAACCATACAACTGACTGGATGTTGCCAGTGTTTGCCGCGTTGCCCTGCCAGCAGGGGTCAGTGTTGCTGTGAAAACTGATCCGGAAACTGAGGACAGTGGCCAACAGTACTGGACCAACCATGAGAATAATATATATCCGTCTGTCCAGTAACAAAGACATATATGCAGTTTTATAAGTGCATATAAATATGTGATGTTGGCGGTGGTCAGTCTACACATTTACATTAATATAATGCAGAGTTACTCAGTCTATTCTCCTTACATTTGCATCTTCAAAGTTACTATAATGACTCTCTGTGACCATCATGCACTCTTCTGTGTTTGTTTGTGCCTCATTCATAGTCGGGGAATGAAGAGACAGTGCTGTGTGTGTGTGTGTGTGTTGGCTGCTGTACCAGTGATTGATGTTGTTCTGCAGAGGAGTGTGTGTGTGTTCGCTGTGCTCAGGGAACCGCAGTCCAGATCTGTGTTTATTTGTGTTCAGTCAGGGGCCGTGGCCCTCAACAAACTCCATCCTCTCAGACCAACGCTGGGTCACTGTGTGTTCACACACACCGGACTGATATGATTGAAGCAATAAAGAGCATGATATGAACACACATTAAAACAGCTTCACCCTGAGGAAAATGTTATTGCTCTTTTTCAGGGTCAGGAAATTATATAATAAGGGGCGTATCAGCTTTGTTTTAGACGTTTCTCCGAAAATTCCTGAAGAAAAATAAAAATAGACCCTTATAAGAAATAAAAATAGACCCTTAAGAAATAAATATTCTTCCTTAAAATACAGGGTGAATAAGTCAAGACACCCCTATGTTAAATCCCCATAGAGGCAGCAGATTTTTATTTTTAAAGCCCAGTTATTTAAAATAGACCCCCAATAGTTGTCATACACTCTTCAAAGTGTGTTTTTTTTTTTGTTGTTGTTTTTTTAGAACCATTTTAGGCTCCACAAAGAACCTTTCAGTGAAACGTTCTTAAAATAACTTTTTTTTTTCTCAGTGTGAAGAACATTTTAATAATCTATAGGAATGGAAATATCCCATTCCCATTGATGTTAAAGGTTCTTCATGGAACATTAATGCCACTAAAGAACCTTTATTTTTAAGAGTGTTCTGTAAGAATTTACACTAATGTTA
This sequence comes from Semotilus atromaculatus, assembly GCA_031834385.1. Lineage (NCBI taxonomy): Eukaryota > Metazoa > Chordata > Actinopteri > Cypriniformes > Leuciscidae > Semotilus > Semotilus atromaculatus. The sequence continues at coordinate 11,522,750 of JAULUF010000016.1, read as the reverse complement.
AAAAGTTTGGGGTCACTAAGATCTTTTAAAGTTTCAGAAGGAAGCTCTCCAAGGTTGCATTTACGTGATATAGTTATATTGTGAATATTAAAATAGCTGTTTTCTATTGTAAAGTGTAATTTATTCCTGTGATCAAAGCTGAATTTCCAGCAACATACTCCAGTCTTTAGTGTCACATGATCCTTCAGAAACAACTGAGATATTAAAGAGATCTTTTGTGATGGGGATATGTAGAAAACCTATAACATTTAAAGGGATAGTTCTCCACAAATAAAAAAATCTGTCATCATTTACTCACTCTGAACAACTTTCTGTGAAATAAATAGATATAATTATAAGAAAAAGCATTTTTGCACATGCAATTTTCAGAAGAATAGGTAAGTAAAAGGAGTTTGCATGTGCCAGAAGTTGTGATCAGACTCACGTTGAATGATGGCAGTGTGTGTTTTGCTTGTGGAGTCATTCGGTCACCGTCTCTCTCTGTGTTTTTCTCTCAGGTTCAGCTCGGCACAGCGAGTGACGAATGATGTGCTTTGCTCTGATGTAGGAAAATAAACCTTTCTAATGTGACATGCCGCTCCGGCCTGGGGAAGAGAAAGGCCAAACAGAAATCAACAGGGCCTCCGTGTAGCCCCTCAGCCAACTCCCCCAGGGGCCGTACGGTTTACACCACTGGGCAAAAGGGCCCGGGACTCCAGGGAAAAATCAGACCACATGCTCGTTGAAATGGGATGAAGAAGGAAATATTTATATTCTCAAAGAAACAAAGCAATGAGCCGGACTCTCTCTGAGAACAGTGTTTGTGGCCAAACCTTTCAGCAGCTACCATGATACTTATAAAAAATAAATAAATAAAAAAGACCGTCTCGATCGCATCGGTGTATTGCATTAGGACAGTCATTTTGATTTTAAAACAAACAACATCATTTTTACAATGATGCACTTAATAAATGCTGTTCTTTTGAACTTCTTATTCATTGAAGAATCCTGGGAAAAAAGTTTCACAGTTTTTACAAAAATATGAAGCAGCACAACTGTTTTCAACATTGATAATAATCAGAAATGTTTCTTGAGCATCAAATCATCATATTATCCTGATTTCTGAAGGATCACGTGACACTGAAGACTGGAGTAATGATGATGAACATTCAGCTTTGTTCACAGGAACAAATTACATTTTTACAGTACATTTACATAAACATTTATTTTAAACTGTATTAATATTACACAATGTTACTGTTTTTACTGTGTATTTTAGCAAATTAATGCAACCAAGTTCGGTATAAGCCTTCTTTCAAAATGTTAAACTTTTGAACGCTAGTGTAAATAACCAGGACTGTCACAAAATAAGTGGAAGGATATTAGAAAAAGGATTGTTGAAAATTAAAGATTAAGTACAACTTTTAATGAAGTGACTAAACCGTGACCTCAAAACCAGCAAATAAAGAAAATGTAAGTCAATTAAAAAATGTTAAGAGCCTACAAAAAGAATCTGTAACTGATTAAACGCCTATTATAAAATGAAATAGTAGCAAATAAACAACAACAAAATAATCACAGCTACTACTTTTCAGACACTTTTTGCCCTCAGAATTGTGTAGTTTCAGCTTCTACCAAGAGGAGCAAAAAAAAGTTGAACATAACTGGAGGTAGAAAACAGCTTCACCCTTCAGGATGTCTTGCCTCATACAGTGCTTGAACACACCCATGCTAAAGTTGACTAAAAAGAAGAATAAAAAATAATCTTTTGGAAATTGGTCTTAATGCCTTGATTTTAAAAAAATGAGGAAAATTCCAACCTTTAAGGACACCAATTTTCTTTGTGAATGAATAATGTATAGTAAATAAATAAATATTCTTCCTTAAAATACAGGGTGAATAAGTCAAGACACCCCTATGTTAAATCCCCATGGAGGCAGCAGATTTTTATTTTTAAAGCCCAGTTATTTCATGGATCCAGGATCTTGGCCTTTGGAATTAAAATAGACCCACACTATCACACACCCTTCACCATACAGAGATTGGCATGGTTTTATTAGCTGGTTTGATTTGCACTGAGAGATGATCTTATGGAAAGTACCCCATGTCAATCTTGGTGAAGGGTGTGTGATGATGTGGGGCTATTTTAATTTAAGTTTTATTTTAAAAGATTGTTTTCCATACAGTGTTGATGTATGATGCTTTTTTTACTGCTTAGCACAAAAAAAACACACATTATAAGGGTTTTGCCTATTCTCTCCCTCTCTCTCTCTCACACACACACACACACACACACACACAGTCCTTTCCCCCTGTGGTCACATCTGCATGAGTTTGTTTTATAAAGGCTGGCCTCTCTGTCTGTCATTACCATCTCACCCCAGGTTAATGGCGCTCTTTTAAAATTAACGACCCCTAAAGATATACAAGCTCTCCAGGTTAAAGGCGTGATATATGATTTTTCTCTGGTAATTACCTTTAGCCGAGCAGCTTCCATCGTTCCCCTGCATGATGAGAATAATGTGGGATTGTGTTTTTGTAGTCTAGTGTTTCTATAGGACTTTACGAGGGCGCGCGCAAAAAGCTCATTCGCAGGAAAGACAAAACGGTCGCTGTGCACTTTGTGCTGTTGAGAAAAAAAATGAATTATTTCCACAATTCAAGGGGCTTTTGAACAGAAGAGGTCCAATTATTCTGTCTCTCGTGGCATTGATTCACAATACTGTCACAGTTAGCTTCGGTGTGTGATATTTAACGGTGTGTCAAGAGCAGCGCGCGCCTTCAAAGAGCTCCACTAAAACGCTGATCACAGATTCAGCGGCGCCATCGACGAATTTAACTGATTAACAATACAAAGGTCACGAGGTCAGCAGCAGAAAAGACACCTGAATTTCCTTAGTGAGGTTCGATACCGTTTCACATTAGAGAAAGTCTCCACAAACTCTCTTTTCAAACCGCGACTGACAGCTACTCTCTCCCCCAGACGAGGGCAAAGCGTCTGCCTTCCAACAGTGCAGGAGAATGGGAAAATGTGCAACTAGCACTTCTTTGCGCCGCCTATCTAATACGAAGAAGCCGGATTGATCTCCTATAATGCTTTGTCTTGATGAGACAATGAAAAATGCCCCCCGCCACCGGCGTGTCAATATGAGCGGGGAGATGCGGAGGGTTTTTATTTAACCCGTTTTTTCCGTAAGATGATGGCTCTTGTTACATTTTCACTGCCTGCCTGTCAGCCTGACAACGCAATATCGGCTTCTCCCGCTCTTCCTGGTCGGTTTCATTTATTTCAAAACACCATTTCACACACGACTGACTTTAACAAGGCGTTATACAGTGTAGAGGGTGAGTGGAGGAGATAGAATTGTGACAGATACAACATTTTTTTTACCGTGGAAATATAGAATATTGTAAATAGCATACTCGGCAGAGCTTTCTGTCTTTTGTTGGGTGTTTGAATGCGTCGCTTCCTCTATGCAGCATGAAATAATATCAGTTATTGTTTTTGTTTTTTTTGTATTTTGCCTCTTTGAAATGAGCACTTTGTCTGATGACTCAAAGCGTAAGACTTGATCTTCTCGGATGAGTTTGTAAACAGATATTTCAGTCAAGGATCATAGGATGAAAAATCAAATATCTTTTGATCTCTTGGAAATAAAGGCATGTAGCTTAGTTTCAGAACTCAAACTTCCTGCCAGTCCATTTATTGAAAGATGCTAACAGGAAACGTTCTTAGAACTTTAGCTAATGTTCCGGCATTGTTTTCTCAAAGTTATGAACAAACATTCTTACAGTGACGTTAATAGAATGTTCATTCAAATAATGTTATTTAATAAAGTTCTCTAAATGTTATTCTTATAAATGTAAACATTTATGCCTTGGTCATGTAAAACATTTTTTTAAACGTTTTAGTTGGACATTTGTCCATCATTTTTAAATGCCACTAACTGTTTCAGAACTTTAAGAGAACATTCAAAATGAACAATTCCATAATGGAATGTTCCCTTAAAGGGAAAGTTCACCCACAAATGAAAATTATCCCATAATTTACTCACCCTCGTGACTTTCTTCTTTCAGCATAACGCAATCAGAGTTATATATATATATATATATATATAAAAATCCTGTCTCTTCTAAGCTTTATAATGGGAGTTAATGGTACCTGAGATTTTGAAACCTAAAAAAGCGCATCCATCCATCATAAAAGAAATCCATACAGCTCCAGAGGTTAATAAAAGCCTTCTGAAGCAAAGCGATGCATTTTTCTAAGAAAAATATCCATATTTATAACTTTATAAACCAGATTCACTAGAATCAAACTAGAATCGAATACCATTCACTCCTATTATAAAGCTTGGAAGAGCCCGGATATTTTTCAATATAACTCTGATTGTGTTTGGCTGAAAGAAGAAATTTAGATACACCTAGGTTGACCTAGGACAGCAAATTATGGGATAATCTTTATTTTTGGGTGAACTAACCCTTTAACGTTTGCAGAACCAATCTTTTTTTTTTTCTTTTTTTTTTACGTTCAGAGGGCATCCAAAATCCATAGCAACTTTCATTGGCCAAGTAACATCTGACTGACATGTAAAGTAGCCAATCGTAGTTCATTTTGTTCCATGTCATGTTTAGGGGCGTGAAAATGTAACGTCGATGTCCCTACAATAACAGACGTGTGTAAATCTCTTGAACCTATTATAAAGAGTCAATGCCGCGAACTTTACATACTCCACATACTTTAAAAAACCCAGTGTTTAGTTGATCCTGATTAGCGCTTATTATCACAGTTGTAAACATGACCGCGTTCTTCTTCCATGAGGGGGTTTGGCATCATGGCATCTTTGTTTCCAAGTGAACCGTTAAAGAACAAGACACACACATCTCTCGGAAATCCTGTTGAATTCAACCAATCAGATGACGACTTCGAAACTCCTGAAGTGTTTACAATTTGTGTTCCATAATAGACGTTCAGCCAGCGGTCCGTCGGCGTGACATCTGAGGCTGAGACTATTAGCTGGCTAACAGCTTCAAACATCAGATGAATGCATCGATACAAGATCAGCCACATTAACATCGCCTATTGGAGATCAGAAACTTGGCCATTCATCATGAGGTAAGGAGGATGTAGGATATACTATTGTTTCCTAAAAAGCAGCAGAAGAAGATAATGCTAAAGCACAGATGCAGCACTAGAAACAAGCAGCTGACATTTATCACAAAGGTCCCCTGATAATTTCAATTAATTTTTAAAAAAAAATTTATGTTGAAGTATTTCCTTTTGAAACAGTTTGGTGTGGGACATCCTCACAAACATGTTTTTTTTTTTTACATCTATATTTTATGTAACATATTTTCAAAGGCAACATATACTGCATTAAAATACTAAAGACGGGTTTATTGGTGGTTTAAGCATCACTAACCAAAGTCCCTTTCGAGGAGGCAGTTCACTCAGCAACTATTTGCAACATCTCAGCTAATTTGGCATACAAGCTTATATGTGGGAATCTTGAATACTGAAATTTCAAAAACTGAAACTCTAACAAAATAGCTTGAATGTAACTCGACACCCTTGCTTCATTTAGTATACCATGTTCTATGAATATGCAAATGAGCCCCGCCTCCACTCACTCACTCACTCAGAGATCCACTGGTTGACGATCACACGTTGATCTGATTGGTTACAAGGTAGTTTGTGACGTCAGAAACACCAACGATTGCAAAACGTGTTTTTGAGTCTTTGGTTCTCTGCAGTTTTCAGGAGTAAATACTCCGCAATGCTGTCGACTTATAAATGTCTACATGGTGTGTCTTAAAGCATATTAAAAACATAGACATATAAACAACATTAAAAGCTGGATTTTATCCACGGGGGGACTAACATTTAGAAGCGTCTGCATTTAGTGCGGCTTGTGGAGGAGAGATGTGCTATTAGTTTATACTATTTAGGTAAAAGTGTGTCATAGGCCAACTTAAGATTCAGTAAGTATTGAGTAAACTAACAAGAAATGCTTCTTAGCGCTATATCAAACACTCTGACTGAGGCTAATGGTGGTTTTAATTTGAATATTGATGTTGTGTCTAATGTACAAGTGTGCAGCCCATCGGTCATATCATGGTTCCTGAAACGGCACCAGTGGGATTTTTCCTCTCTATTTCTCTCTCTCTTTTACTCAATTTCTTGTTCTCTCTCGTCTGCATCGCTGCTTTGAGTGAAACACAGCGTGGCTGACATATCAGTGCTGTTTATTAAGAGACGAGTCTATCAGGTCTCATAAGCGGCTGCTCACGGGCGGCCGTCTTCTGTTGCTTCTGAAGAGTGTCATCAATCTTACACCGGCTGTCCTGGTGCATGATGGGAGATCACAGATACCTCTCCCTCTCCGTCTGGGACTCGACGGGAGAGGCAGGTATGTAGGCACTGCATGCTTCACTGAACGTAAAGAGAGCGAGAGAGACTTGGCACATAAACACTGGACATGTAAAAGACTGCAAATGTTTAAGCATTTCATTCTTATGAGCCATTTATTTTTAATTTTGCTTGCTATTTTTCACAGACCTTGTTCAATGTCACTCTGCAAAGGATGGTGGGTTGTTTTGAAATATTAATGTATTCACTTTTAACCTAGAACCTCGATTACATAAACATAACTTGCAAAGAACTTTTATATAAGAAAGAAATATGTGAGGTTTTATGCTGTTACAAAAAAATCTTTAAGAAAGCAATAAATCTGGGACAGCAAAAACATGCAGATCCCAGGAAACATCCCGGAGTGAAACCCCAGTGAAATAAAGCAGACAGAGATAAAATAGACTTAATGCAAGAATTTTATGTCAGCAGGTTTATCTCATCAAATATAAAACCATAATGATGCACACCAAATTATTTAGGTATAAGTAATTCTGGATTGTATATTTAAATGACTAGTTTAAAAATTGTCATCATTTACTCACTCATATGTCATTCATGACTTTTGTTGTTCTCTGGAGCATACTATATTTTGAACCAAACAGTTTTGGTTACCATTTACTTCCAATGCATGGACAAAAAGCAGACATCTTTCAAATATCTTGTATTATGTTCCAAGAAGTCATGCAGGTTTGGAACGACATGAGGGTGAGAAAATGACACAGTTTTAATTTAGATTGTTGGCAATATTAGAAGAGCTGTGATTTGGCACTCAGGTAATCATAGCTGATATTACTGCCAGTTACTGTTTTTCCTCCACTAATAAAAATAGTTCCAAACAAATGCAAAGCAGAAGCGTTCTGCATCTTTGACTAATGTACATTAGTGGTGTTTTTTATTGAATGAATCAACGTTTTGAATGACTTATTTAATGACTCACTCATAAAGAAAGCCACTTGTTTCATTCCTGAATAAATCAATATTTTTTAACAAATTGGTAGAATAAATGATTCAATGAGTCATATAGACAGATGCTGAATTCACAACCATATACTACTCTTAATATTAGTAAATCTTTACATGGCAGAAATACTCACTTGTACCTCAATGAATCAGTCTTTTTGAATTAATGATTTAAAAGGTGGTCACTTGTTTTTTTTTAAGTGAAGTGTTTTGAATGAATCAGAAAATGTCACCTGCAAAAAGAGTGGTGTATTGTGAATATTGTCATGTTTGGTCATCATTCGTCGTTTTTTGTACCCTGTGTTTAATTGTAAACATTTGTTGAAAAGATTTGCTATGGCCGGATGTGGTTTGGGAGAGAAATAGAGACGGTGAAGCTGATAAACCCATCCTGTTGAGGGAAGAATAAGTCATCAGTACGGACGGATATGAGCGAGGGACAGATAACGCTTTTGAAGTGTCATAACCCTCATGTAAATCTGGCTGCCTCAGTCGGTCCGGGGAAATTGAGCTTCATTAAGTGAGTCAGAGCAGATTTATGTAGTGATCCGAGCCACAGTCGTTTGCGTGGACACTGTACAGCGGACGGCAAGATCATGATGAATCTACTGCACTTCTCTCTGGCATCCGAGAGAGAGAGAGAGAGAGAGAGAGAGAGAGAGAGAGAGAGAGAGAGAGAGAGAGAGAGAGACCTAGCAAATGTTGTGGAAATTCACTGTACTGTTTGTCATGCCAAGCACAACTGAATTGAATTGACAGAGAGAGAAACAGAAGAAGAAAAAGACAGGAGAACAGTGAGACAGTCTATAATTTGTTTGAATTGTTTAACAGTGTGTTCTAGATTCACGATGATACATAATCAACATTAACATGGCAATAAACCCCTCAGCAAACACTTCTCACATATACACCAAACTGCAGGAGTAGTGAAATGTTTGAACTGTGTATCGCACTCTGTAAATCGCTGCTTGATTTACATCTTTATCGAAACATCACATTCAGAGACGATCTCTGCTCGGTCTCAGGGGAAATAAACAGGGATGAAATAACGGCATGTGATTCAGATCCAATCGGCCTATTACCAGCAGAGGAGCCGTGAGAGAGACAAATCTGCTAGCTCTGGTCCAAAGTGAAAGCGAGAGAAAATTTAAATCAATATTTCCCATTAACGTGGCTGATGCTTAGACCAACAATAGAGCGAGCTCACGGCAGAGCTGCTTTGTGTGTTCAGGTGTCTGGGATAATTGAATCTGTCTGTGCCTTTCTGATTAAACTGCAGGAAAAACATGATCAAAGGAAGGTTATGAAAGACAAAAATCGCAGATGTTTGAAGCTGAGAGACTTTTAGGTGTTAGAAGTGTTGCTCTTCTACAGACTGACTTAAAGTATTTAAAATTTACCAGTAGTTTTCTCTAATGGAAGGAAAAATATAAACACTCAGACACGAAGCAATCACCTGGCAATACACTAGAAACCACTGGTAATCATAGTAACCTTCCAGAACACCCAGGCAACTACTTAGACCAACCACAACACTATAGCAACCATCTGGCAACACCCTAGTAACCGCTCAGAACATTGCAACCACAGAGTAACCACCTAGAAACAGCCTAGCAACCACCCACCACCATCTAGCAAAGCCCTAGACACAACACAAAACAACAACCTGGCAACCATTCAGAACACCTTACAATAGTACCTACAATAGTAGCTTTCCAAAACAGTTAGCAACACCATATGAATCATCTAGCAAATTCTTAGCAACCACCTAGCAACACCGTAATAACCCCTCCAAATAATAAAATTACCATAGAGTGACCACCACCCTAGCAACTGCTTAGCCGTAGCAACCAGCCCCAACATCATAGCAACCATCTAACAAATACCTAGATACCGCCCAAATCCCCCTAGCTTTACCTTACACAACACCTTAGGAATTACTTAATGCCTTAGCAACCAACCACAACAACATAGCAACCATGCAAAACCCTCTAGCAATGACTCACAACATTAAAACCACAGAGTAACTACCTAGAAACAGCCTAGCAACCACCCACAACCATCTTGCAAAGCCCTAGACACAACCCAAACACCCTGGCAACCACCCAGACCACCGTTACTACCTACAATATAGCTTTCCAGAACATCGCAACAACTACTTTGCAACGTCATTTGCATCATCTAGCAAAGTCCAAGCAGAGATCAAAAGCAACCTAGCAACCACTACCAACACCCTAATAACACTCACAACAATATAGCAAATGCAAAGTAACCACCTAGCAACAGCCTAGCAACAACCTACAAGATAGGAACCATACTTACCTACTTCCAGAGCACCATAGCAAGTCACCACACAAAACACCCTAGCAACCACTCAGAACAATGTCAAGGAAGGATCCTCGGAAGCCGGAATTTCGAGGATGCTACGTCATCGACATCCGTCGAAGGACTGTTCCAATGTCGAGGATCCTCAGAATTTCAACCAAGGACTGAGTCCTTCATTCGGAAAATATCCCATAGACAGGAAAGGATGCATATGTGTAGCCTTCGCGCTCTCTAATCGCCCACAATCCTATGCGCGCAGCTTTGCTATCTTGTTCAAAAAATAAAAAATGTCGGACGTTAGCGGAGTTGGAGCATTTGCTTTCAAATGTAAATAAATTTACGTTACCATACATTTGTTATAACCGTCATATAAGTAAAGTTTAACGTTTAAATGCCAGTAGATTTACTACCGTTGATATTACAAATTATACAAATTACGTTATTGATGGCTAACTGAACCGGACCTGTCATGACATTTAACAATTGTTAGCTTGGTTGCCATCACCGGCATTTCTTTTATTAATAATTAGTTAAGTTGTACAAAGTAATTTTAACGTTAATATTATACCATTCA
>JAULUF010000016.1:11497500-11507500 GCA_031834385.1 Semotilus atromaculatus | reverse complement strand
AGTTTCTGTCTTCTGTTGAACACAAACTAAGATATTTTGAAGAATGTCGACAACCAAATAGTTGATGGACCCCATTAACTTGTATGGAGGGTGAAAACTACTATGGAAGTTAATGGAGTCCATCAACTGTTTGGTTACAAATATTTTCAAGAATATTTGTAACCAAACAGTTGATGGACTCCATTAACTTCCATAGTAGTTTTCACCCTCCATACTTATGTGTTTAGAAAGAAATCCATACATGTTTGGAACAACTTGAGGGTGAGTAGCCGAAATGATGACTAACAATGAAACTATCCCTTTAATTGTTTATTGTTTGTTAAAAATTATTATATGGAATCATGCAAGGGGTCTTGTCGTGTTTAGAAATATTATTTCACTGGAAACTGAGTTAGAGTCTGGCAAAGCTCCATAGACAAATCATTTCCAAAGGGGCGTCACCAACGGACGTCCCTCAAATGCCTCTTGGCGCAATTGGATAGACCTAAAACCAATCAGAGTGATGAAGGAGATGACGTATGCAGAGGGCTCTCGCCCTATGGCTAAGACCCACCCATTCGTTCAGCCACCAACGGGGCTCGTTGTTATGGGAAGCATTCACACATTTTAATGACAAAATAAAACAAATACAAAGTCCCTCACGGTCGACTGCCGCCACACATAATAAAACAAAACATCAAATAAAATTCAGGCCTGTCCTCTCTCGATCTTCACCGTCGTCGCTCCTCCTTTTATGCTTCCGCTCCTCCGTGAGAGATCGAGACCGGCCTCCACTCACGCCGTTCTCTCACGTCCCTCGACTCGATCGTCCTGCTCGCCACACTGGTATATCAGACTTTTGCCGAATCCAGTCGGTAAGACAGCGATAACATCTTTTTTAGACATGAAGACTTTGAGTGTTGTTCTTTGCTCGGGTTTTAACGGAAAGGAAAATTTTAAATTGCTTAAAACAGACGCGATAGCTGATTCGAACGAGTGATGTTCCACGGCGGCATCCATCTTTGTAATGTAGGCTTCAAAATCCCAGCGCTGTCATCATCGTGTAAAGCCGCCTCAACGTTTCTGATTGGTGCCTCGATTTCTGCGGACTGGAAATGGGCTTGAATGAGCTCTTTGCCCAGCCTGTTCTCACGTAAATGCGTCTCTATAACACGCATAGTGTATTGTCGTGTAATATATACGCGAAAATGAGTTTTTACGTGCATATCAGACGCAGTTTTTCGCGTGCATTTGATACGCAGTTCATTACCGTGCAATACACACGCACCCCACACCACTAATTCTACCCAAGCGTATAATACACACGCACCCCACACCACACCTAAACCTACCCTAACCAACCAATGCGTATCATATGCACGTAAAAACTCACTTTAGCGTATAAATTACACGACAATACACATGCGTGCTATAAAGACGCATTTAGTGTGATCGGGTTGCTCTGCCAGACTAACTTTCAGAGCAAATCTAAATTTACCGGAAGTTGTCTGGGTTTTCCCAGGCTATGACTGCATGGCCAAGCTAGGATTCTGGCACTAATAATTTGATAACGGTCAACTTTCTGCCGACTAATCTTATGTGCATATCGCCATGGCTAATTTTAGTCTTCGGTTTCATCAGAAAGCCCCAACTGTGTGTGTAGCCCAAGTCATAATCCAGAGTAAAGCCTCATTAAAAACCATGCTTCCCATAAATCTGTGCTGTTCACTCACGGAGATCAGCTAATCTGACAGCAGAGGTGCTGACTGTCATGCCTGCATTATTCCAGAGACACGGTGTTGATATGAGTTCCCGAATCCTGTCAGTCTCTCTCTCTCTCTCTCTCTCTCTCTCTCTTTCTCTACCTCTCAGCACCAGCGCTCCGAGAAGAATCCAACCATTCAATTATTCCTGGAGCCGAGCCATTCTGCACAGGGACCACGCGGTGTGTGTGTGTGTGTGTGTGTGTGTGTGAGGCCTGAACGACACGGAGACATTGGCCTCGTCTCTGCGATCAGAGAGTATTACTGTGCAGCGGTGCAGGATAGTATTAACTCGACACGTGTTCTCTCTCACAGTCATCAGCTCACACACTGAAATGGAGAAATGCGTGTCTTATCAAACGCTCCTGTCAGTCACAGAGATGTCAGCAGATGTGAAAGTGATGTATGTGTGTGTCGTGCTCGGCGAGGAGCAGTAAATAAAACACTAGAACATGACTGTGTCACGCCAGCAAGAGCGTTCGCCAGAGACTCTACCGAGACTCTCTCTCTCTCTCTGTGTGTGTGTGTACCAGGTGGCGCCAGTGCTGGATGTTGCATTGCTCCCGTGCGTTACTGAAACAGGGGCAGCTCTGCAAAATCCAATGCCTGAAACAATAAAGAAAGGAAAAATAACTAATGAAATCCCTTTAATATCTCGATTATTTCTCTTTGACAGCAATGACATTACAATAAATGTGAAACGGCATTCACAATGCATTAGCCTACTTCTTTAATATGAAGCATTTCCACGGGAAACAGGATATTGAATGAGAAAAATGTAGGAAGAGAGAATATCTTTCCCTTCCTCTAGCATCATATCTTCTCTTCTCTACATTTGTTCTTGTTCAAGAAGCGTTTCACTCGGGTATTCTATAGGCTACATCACAATAGAGAAGAAAAGACTAGCGCAACTTAAGGTTCTCCAAAAAGGAGTTTAAAAGGAGAAAGTGTCTCAAGCTGTGCTCAGATTTTCCAAGAAACTATAGTAGGCTATATGCAAGATGTCAACATGAACTTAAACAATTTTCATTACATTTTTCCAAGACCAAATGATCTGAGCACATTAATTTAGTAGCTTAACTAGTTTAAAGAAACAAAGGTTTTTTTTTTTTTAAGACAAAGTTGTATTAGAGTAAGTGTGTTTTGAATGAGGAAAAAAAATGTCTGGGAGCGTTCACAAAACAGCACCAAATATAATGTATGATTGTGGTGTAGCTGTTGGGGAGAGAGTTTGATTGAGCAGATCAGGCTAAATAAGCGTGAAAAATCTCTGGATGACCTAAATATGATCAGTGATATGATGGAGCCTGAGGAAAAGGGAATGGGGCAATTTTAAATCCCTGACCTTTCTGATGTCCACTCGATTTCCAGAGTGACCCAAACTGTTCCATCGCACATGAGCAGAGAGAGAATTTATCCATCACATCACATCAGTCTCATTTGGACATTTGGTTCACACAAAAATGGTCAAACTTGGAAAACTTACTTTTATAAATTAAACTAAATAAAGTTTTATTTCACTTACCAAAAGTCAGTTTGACAGTTAGTCTTTGTCTATAATAATATACATAATTTAAAGTTGTAAATAAATGTATCCCTTAAAACTCATCTTTGATCACCAAAATGACATAAATAAAAGTTTTTTCCTTGAAAAAAAAATGATTCATGCCTTAAAATTGCTTGAATGTAACTCTACACCCTTGCCTAATTTAATATATGTGGTGATCATGAATATGCAAATGAGCCCCACCTCCACTCACTCACTCACTCACTCACTCACTCAGAGATCCACTCATTGACGATCACACGTTGATCTGATTGGTTACAAGGTAGTTTGTGACGTCAGAAACACATTTCAAACTGTCTTTGGTTCACTGCAGTTTTAAGGAGAAAATACTCAGCAATGCTGTCGACTTATGAATTTACACATGGTTTGTCTTAAACCATATAAAAAACACCACATAGACATCATTAAAGGCTTGATTTTTACCACAGGGGGGCTTGTTTATGTTTAACACACTGTTTATGATTACTTGTGATTTTCAAGTTGAAATTGTAATGCATAAAAGTGACTGTAAAATATGTACTTTGCGTATGGGAGTGGCATATGTTGAGTTCAATAGGGTCATTGGGATTGTTTTGGGCTGATTTTGTTACCCAGACCTGGCAACCCTGAACAGAAGTGACTGAGTGGCCCGAACCATAATGGCATGATATGTTTGTGTGGTTATCTTTGTGGGGACCAAATAAAAACGCACTAATGAAAATATAAAAGTGTTTAGGGGTAGGAAATAGAAAATCTCATTAGCTCAGTCAATGGGGTTTGTGTATGTGTGTGTGCACCAGTAATGAGACGGTCTCTCACTCCACCAGCTCCACTGTTAAGTGTGTGTGTGCCCGAGGACAGACCATGCGACTGAGAATGCAACCACCTAACTAGCTCAGCCTGAAGACATTGCTGTGTGTTTGTGTGTGTCATTGGCACAGGTTTGAAAGATTCATGCCAACTAGAGTTGAGAAATCTCACTGTTCCCCAACAGTATCGATCGACAGCAGAAACAGGAATGCAGATGCTGAATAACATTTAAATGAGATGCAACAGGAAACATTCTGTTTTTGGCTCTAAGTTCTGATTGGATGAGATCATTTAGAAGAATATTCACTATGCACACATCTGTGAATAAACATCAGTTAAATTCTATATTAATACACCACGTTGCTATATGAGCCATTCACAGCTTACAGAAGTATATTACTGAGCAGAATTTGTTTTATTTTAAAATAAAATATTTTATTATTTATTAATACACCACAATTTTATGAAAGCAATAAACTGCAATGGGTTATTTTGCCATGTTTGAGGGTGTCAGCCACTCTGCATCATACCTTTTATTATTAATAAAATCTTTCTCTGTTATATATTAAATATTGCTATAAAATATTGCTTTACAAACAAAGTGGCTATAGGTCAGGTTTCATTAGTAAACTGGATAAACCTGCACTACTTGGTAAAATAATTGTTTATTTGGATACTGATCTAAATATTTCATATTATACATAATTATTTGACTTAATTATTGGTTAATCACACCATTCCGAGATCTTAAATTTCCTAACTTTTGCTGACATCCATGGCAACACCCGTGTACGAGTAACTGAAAATGCAGCAAAACTGTTTCTACAATTATGTCTCGTATTATCCCACCGCAGACTCACTCTTCTGTGTTTTATACAAACGCATCACAAATCGATTGTAGTGAAAATGACCTGAGAGGACTTCAGTGCTGTAATATGCTGCAGAGTTCGTCTTGTTGCTAGGCCGATGGTTTTGTACATTGTGATGGTCTATTCTTTCTTAGCGGAAGCTTTATGGGGTAAGATTATAAGATAGTTTCAGCTAAAATCAATATTATATGTCCACATATTTTGAATATATTTAATATATATATAAGACCATTACCATTTAATGGGGAAACATCTAAAATAACTTTGGTAAATTATGGAGTACCACAAGGCTCTGTGTTAGGCCCTCTGTTATTTTCAATATACACTCACCGGCCACTTTATTAGGTACCCCATGCTAGTAACGGGTTGGACCCCCTTTTGCCTTCAGAACTGCCTCAATTCTTCGTGGCATAGATTCAACAAGGTGCTGGAAGCATTCCTCAGGGAGTTTGGTCCATATTGACATGATGGCATCACACAGTTGCCGCAGATTTGTCGGCTGCACATCCATGATGCGAATCTCCCGTTCCACCACATCCCAAAGATGCTCTATTGGATTGAGATCTGGTGACTGTGGAGGCCATTTGAGTACAGCGAACTCATTGTCATGTTCAAGAAACCAGTCTGAGATGATTCCAGCTTTGTGACATGGCGCATTATCCTGCTGAAAGTAGCCATCAGAAGTTGGGTACATTGTGGTCATAAAGGGATGGACATGGTCAGCAACAATACTCAGGTAGGCTGTGGCGTTGCAACGATGCTCAATTGGTACCAAGGGGCCCAAAGAGTGCCAAGAAAATATTCCCCACACCATGACACCACCACCACCAGCCTGAACCGTTGATACAAGGCAGGATGGATCCATGCTTTCATGTTGTAGACGCCAAATTCTGACCCTACCATCCGAATGTCGCAGCAGAAATCGAGACTCATCAGACCAGGCAACGTTTTTCCAATCTTCTATTGTCCAATTTCGATGAGCTTGTGCAAATTGTAGCCTCAGTTTCCTGTTCTTAGCTGAAAGGAGTGGCACCCGGTGTGGTCTTCTGCTGCTGTAGCCCATCTGCCTCAAAGTTCGACGTACTGTGCGTTCAGAGATGCTCTTCTGCCCACCTTGGTTGTAACGGGTGGTTATTTGAGTCACTGTTGCCCTTCTATCAGCTCGAACCAGTCTGGCCATTCTCCTCTGACCTCTGGCATCAACAAGGCATTTCCGCCCACAGAACTGCCGCTCACTGGATGTTTTTTCTTTTTCGGACCATTCTCTGTAAACCCTAGAGATGGTTGTGCGTGAAAATCCCAGTAGATTAGCAGTTTCTGAAATACTCAGACCAGCCCTTCTGGCACCAACAATCATGCCACGTTCAAAGTCACTCAAATCACCTTTCTTCCCCATACTGATGCTCGGTTTGAACTGCAGGAGATTGTCTTGACCATGTCTACATGCCTAAATGCACTGAGTTGCCGCCATGTGATTGGCTGCTTAGAAATTAAGTGTTAAGGAGCAGTTGGACAGGTGTACCTAATAAAGTGGCCGGTGAGTGTATATGCTGCAACCTGGTAATATTATATATAAGAAAACATGGAATTAGTTTCCACTGTTATGCCGATGATACTCAGTTATATATTTCATCCCGACCAGATAAAATCCCTAAATTATCCAAGTTGACAGAGAGTGTTTAAGATATAAAATATTGGATGACCTGCAATCTTTTAAATTTGGATAAGACTGAGGCATTACTTATTGGACCAAAACCTGTACACTGAATCCAATTTCACTCTTAAATTTTTATGTAGACTAAAGCGGCTTTGTATATGTATTGTGAGAAGCGCTATACAAATAATTGTGAACTGAATTGAATTGAATCGAATTGATGTGAACGCTAATATAGTTATCGCTTTTGGTGTGAACGGGCCATAAACCAGGTTAGTTTCTATATCTGTGTAGAGAGTGAAGTTGATAAACTTTGTGAGTCAGTTTAATCAATCATCTGAAGAATGGCAGATTTCAGTCTGGTGGTTAATTTCGGCACAAATTAACGTGCGAAACAGGAGGAATTTCTCCCTACAGCATTTGGTGCACAGTATCAAGCTGTTCACATCTGCACACACACACACACACACACACACTCACATGCTAAAGTAGAAGTCTCGCATGGCCTCAAGGGGGTTGAGTCGCATTCTGTCCATCCTTACCTCTCGCTTTCGCTCTCCTCTCTTCTGGGACTTCTCCTGTTAGTTTAGCGTTTTTCTGCGAGAGGCGCGTCTGCTTCTCCATATGTGCCCTGTTTGAGAGAGAGCTGAACTACACTCCATGTCACACAAGAAGTTGCTGAATTATTAAGATCTCCAGATTTTCTGTGTACTACACATCTTTGATCCATCTGTTGGGAAAGACGCTCATAGCTGCTGAAGTGTACCGTACCTTTCCTCTGGCTCGCAAGCTGTCGTGGATCAAGTTTGGAAGATGAAAACTCATGTTGTTGAGATCTAGAAGTTTGACATGCTAGCATTACACTCCCTCTTTGACCGTCTATGTTTTTTCGACTATTTGGCTCAGTGGATTTTTTTTAGAAACTAAAATAAATTCTTTAAAACACTTTTGACACTATCAATGGTTTGTTTAATTTTTCAATGTACAGTTATTGATATACATGCATCAAGTTTGAATTCTGTTTCTTTTTGTCAGATTTTTGATATTCTTTCTTAGCGGAAGCTTTATGGGGTAAGATTATAAGCTAGTTTCAGCTCAAATCAATATTATATGTCCACATATGTATTTTGAATCTATTTAATATACATCAGACCGTTACCATCTTGTCTATTTAAAAGGAGTGCCACAAGGCTCTGTGTTAGGCCCTCTGTTATTTATGGACATAAAACTTTATTAGGGGCAAATTGTTGGCTGTGAAGAAAATATTTAGTTTGTGTAAACATTTATATAAAACATTTATAATTATTATAACGGTTTATTTTACCTTTTGTTTAGATTATCATAATTTGTTATATTTTTTCTCACTCACTCAATTTTTATATTTTGAGTTTGAAAGTCTGGGACAAGGTAGAGCCAGCAATAAAATCCAAACATAAAAGGCAAGTCATTAAAAAGTGTACAAGATTTATTGTCACCTTCAGTTAAAGTCTATAATTTGTTTTAAAACTACCATACCCTCAGACATAAAAGTCCAAGAAACACCCATATTCAAGCTCAAAGCTTATTATTGAATAGTAGTTCACCACATGCAAAACCTAGCAGGAAACGTGGTTATAGATTGTGCAGCACAGCATGAACTCTCAATCGTTAACATCACGGCAGAGGGAGTTACAGATATCTACCGTGAAGCAACAAGCAGAAGATGTTTTCAGCAGTAGGTCTGGCTGTGTGCGTGTCAGAAGTCGTTCATCTCTCCCGCAGTCATCACACCATCTCAACAGGAGCAGCAGTGTGTGATTTGGCTTATTTTATGACATGGGAGAACTCGTTCTGATTGCAAACCACGAATGAAGATAATCATCTCTCAAATTGAGTGAACGCATGTTAGACTCAATAAGAACTGTGATATTTTAGGGTGAGCTAAAGATTTCTGGGTTTCTTTCAACCAGACAACATGAAGATCCCCACTGTTTAATCGCTTTATCCACAAATGATCTGAATTATAAAGAGGGTGAAAAGTCAGACAGGCTGAGAGATTTATTTGACAAACAAAAAAAGTGCTACAAAAAATGTATAGGGTTACTATTTACTGCTGCCAAAGAGTATCTGATTTTTTAAAAATACTTTTATCCAGCAATGACATATTCAATCGGTCAAAATTGACAGTAAAGACTTTATATTTCAAATAAATGCTGTTCTTTTGAACTTTCTATTCATCAAAGAATTCTGAAAAAAATATGTCACGGTTTCTACAAAAATATGAAGCAACTGTTCTCAACATTGATAATCATCAGAAATGTTTCTTGAGCAGCAAATAATCATATTAGAATGATTTCTGAAGGATCATGTGACACTAAACTTAAGACTGGAGTAATGATGCTGCTACTATTTCACAATATTACTGTTTTTACTTGATCAAATAAATTCAGCCCTGATTAGTATAAGAGACAAATCCCACACTTTTATTGTATAAAATACATAATTATAAATAATAGATAAATGAAAAATTTCACCTGAATTTTTTTTAAATGAAAACCCCTGTTTAAACCTCTTTAACCGTCTCTAACTTTATAACATCTCCATATGAATTAATTTAATCTTTCTCTGAATTTGTGACCATGAAACCTGTCACTGATGCTCACAGATCTTCATCCAGGAGGCGGAGAGGGTTTAAGTGTGTCAGGGGTATAAAAATAGCAGGCCATTAACAGTAATTTAATCACATCTTATATAGGGGCCACTCAATGACTTCTCAATGAGTGTATAAGGGACAGTGGATCACAATAGCATAAAGGGCTATATTAAATCTATTATTATTATTAAGTGTCATTCTGATATCTCCTGTGCATTTCGTTTAATTGCAGCTGTGAATTGAATCCTGAATTTATACTCGCTATGATAAATATGAAGATCTGACTTATTATCTAAGAAATAGTAATTATTAGGGTTTTTATTTGCTTCCTTGCATTTACCCGATGCATCAGAGTAACTCTCAAATGATTGAATATAGTCTATTTTAAATATCTAACTGAATAGAGAAATGTAGCAAAATGGCAAAAGTCGGATATGAACCCTGTTCATGCTACGTGTGTCTTCTTTTCAGTGTGATGTTGTCTTTTAATCTTACTGGTGTCTGTTGTGTCGTCTCAGTCCTATTGCCTTGATGACCTTTGCTCTTGACATTTGCATGATTCACATGTGTAGAGTGACGGGCGGCCCGAGGGCCAGGCGAGCCTTTAGAGAGAGACTCCATTATTCACTGCGCTTCAGTTTCAAATGTATTGTTTTTATGCATTCCACATTCTAATACGCTACATCACAAAGTATGATTTTGTTTATTAAAAAATGTTCCAGTATACAGCCAGAATTATTCAGACAG
>JAULUF010000016.1:11415000-11490000 GCA_031834385.1 Semotilus atromaculatus | reverse complement strand
AGTATGGTATAGTATAGTATAGTATAGTACAGTATAGTATAGCATAGCATAGCATAGCATAGCATAGTATAGTATAGTATAGCATAGTATAGTATAGTATAATATAATATATCATAGTATAGCATAGTATAGCATAGTATAGCATAGTATAGTATAATATAGTATAGTATAGTATAGCATAGTATAGTATAGCATAGCATAGTATAGTATAGTATAGTATAGCATAGTGTAGTATAGTATAATATAGTATAGTATAGCATAGTATAGTATAATCAAAGAGTATAGAAGCACAAGAGGCGAAACTCTGATGCTTTTTTGGTAACAGCCACTAGGTGGCGCCTCGGTAGCACGGCCGCCATTTTGGAGTGAAGATTCCAACTGAAGTTAATGGACAACAGCACAGATAACAGTTTTTTTAGGTAGTTTTTTCTTGCATTATTGAGTGTTTCCGTTTTATGCAAATTTACACATTTACTACTATTATTAGTTACCAACTCCACTAGGCCTGAAATATATTTTGTACGTTTTAATCCCCTGGATCATGCTACAAACACGATGATCTTATAGAACATGATGCATTACATGTGTCCGTTATCCGATAATTGCCACTTTTGTACAGTGTTTTTGTTTACATAGTCTTGCTTTAACGGTCATTAATATACGATATAAGAAGTTTACTGCAAAGCTATTCTATTGCTGTTATATATTTGTTGTCCAACATTTACATTTTAGTAGGCTACAGTTATATTTATTTGCTGAATTCATGTATTTCATTGATAACTTATTTTTGAACATATCTCGTTATTTCAACATATGCTGGGACATTCTAATCTGCATTAAGCCAAGTGTTCTTATAATGGTTTTCTATGGGAGGAAAATGCTTAATGTGTAAGCTAATTAAACACGTTGCGTTTATATTCTGCTCATCTGATTTTTTTTAACTTACTTTATTTTGATTTTAGTATCATAATGATTAATAAATGCATGCACAATTATCCGTGAACTTTATAAATGTTGCAGATATGTTTTACTGTGCACAAAAAATGCCTTTCAACGTGCAAAATTCAGAATTAAATGAATGTGCAGCAATTTTGTACAAATAGAGAGTCTTTAGGCCTACTGTATACGTGTTGTAGCCATTAAATAAGCGCATTTAGTTTCATATTTGTTTTTTCCCATGTCAGCTTGCTTATTTTGCTCAAGATAAGGATTTATTACGTCCAAATGTCATGCAATATAGAAACTATGCTTCTAACCACAGGTCGAGAGCTGTCGTTCAAACCACACAACTTTGCGATGCTGTTTGCGACTGTTCGTTGGAACGATGGTTTCAGGAAACACTGACTCGTTGAACTATGCAGATAACGATGGAACTTGCGACCATAGTTGGCTAACGATGCTTTCGGGAAACACACCCCTGGTTAGCAACTTCTTTTTCTTTTTACCTAATTATTTCAACCTAAAAATGACCTCTGCACTGGACTAAATATATGTATAATATATGACTGCCGAGTCGCTTTCACCCCAAAATGGCGGAAGCACAGCGCTGCTGCTGGGCGCTGGTGTTGCAATGGAACGTTCTATTGGCTTTCACTTCTTGTAAATATACGTTCTTTGGTATAATATAGCATAAAATAGCATAGTATAGTATAGCATAGCATAGCATAGCATAGTATAGTATAGTATAGTATAGTATAGCATAGGATTTATAGTATAGTATAGTATAATATAGCATAGTATAGTATAGTATAGTATAGTATAGCATATTATAGTATAGTATAGTATAGTATAGTATAGTACAATATAGCATAGCATAGCATAGCATAGTATAGTATAATATAGTATAGTATAGTATAGTATAGCATAGCATAGCATAGTATAGCATAGCATAGCATAGCATAGCATAGTATAGTATAGTGTAGTATAGTATAAGTAAGCTGCACGTTATTGCAAATCATGCAACAGTTGATTACGGTCCTCATATATGATTGCTTGAGAAGCATTTTTGATTTAATGTTTTATTATTATTGAACTCTATTTGTTACCCCAAGCATTCAGAAATGAAATCTCTCAAACAGAAATCAGTTTTCAACCACATAACCTCATATTGTTCTGCCATTACTCTGAATATGGTCTATGATGGTTATTTTGTCTAGCAGAGTCATTCTTGTAATCTGCATTTCCACATGATTTCCATTGTTTTATTGGAAGAGCAGTCCCAGTGTGGGCGGGACTCTGTTCTGGCTGTCGGCTCTGCCAACGATCGCAGAAGCCCATTGGCTAATTACTCAGTCAGCGCGGTATTGGCAGCTGACCGCACACCTATCGATCAGATCCCTCAAACACAAATTAATCAAGCCATATTCTGGCCTGAGAAAAGATGGATCTGAGCCAAGGCAGATCCTTAATCGAGTAAGATGTTCTTGCATCGACAGATCTTACGGGACAGTTTCTGATGATATTTATTGATGGAGAATGAACCTCCAGAGAGCTTGACTCAGAGAAAGAACAGAAGAAATTCACGGCTGAATGAGGAGTGGAGAGATGCTCTCAGACTGTTTCAAGATTTAAAAAGCAAAAGATCAAATATGTGCTCAAAGGAGTCCTAATCTACTGTGTGTCCTGAGGAGATTTTAAACTTTGAGAAACATCACAGTGTTGGTGTTTGTTGGGCAGTTTTGACACAGTGGGTCGTTGTTTGCAGTAATGAGCAGATACTGTATTCAGCCGCTCGACTGAGGCTGGGAAATTAGAATTAGAAGAGAAGTTAAATATAGAGACTGGTATTTTTAGACAGTTAATGGATTTGAAGACCACAACATATTTGTTTGGCCAGTTTTATGAACAATTATATAAGGTGCCGTGACCAAAATATCACAGAGAACAACATTTTTATGTCAGTCTTGTAATTTACAGATGATTTTTAAAGGATTAGAATACTTTTGCAAAGCTCAATATTTGTGATCAGCTATTTTACAATGGCTTTTAATGCATCCAATTACTTTTTATAGGCAGGTCTGTTTACTAATCTGAAATGAAAGTTTTTAGAGCATCAATAGTTATTGATTACGGAGTCCTAATTGTAATCACGATTTTCCATTGGAGAGATGTGTGATGAAAAGTGTGTCTAACTGTGTGTGATGTGAGTGGATTTACAGTGGAGGGCTGGTGTTGTGAGTGTAGTGGGAAGGAAGGATTGAAACACACGTCAGTGGTGTGATTAAACGGTAACGACACGCTGGAGCATCACTGTGTGTTCTTGCAGGATTTGTAGTCCTGGCTGGCAAACACACACACACACACACACACATTTTTTTTCAAATTGACTATTTTACCCAATATTTATGTATGCAGGATATTAATGGATTTAGAGCATCATGCTGTTAGCGTAGCTGTCATGATGTTAAAAAACAGCTGCCTGTAGGTGATAGACCACAAGGCAGTTCACTTGGTTTTGGATCAAAGCCTGTGTGTGTGTTTATAATACAATTGAGAGCACCGAAGTATACCCAGAAAACAAAAAAGCTTGTGTGATTTCAGGCTCTTACTGACAGACTTTCAGGAGTTATTTCTCATTGCAGTCATGCCTGCAGTAAATACCTCACTTTACCCACACTGCTCCTGTCGTGACCTCTGACCTCCATCCACACTGCCGTGTTCCCGGCTCAAGGCCAGCCGGCCGTCAGCGCTGCGGAAAAGTGGGCGGTAATTCACAATCCTCCACATCACCTGCCAGAAGCTATCGATTTTTGTTTCCCCAATCTCCAGAAGAGAAGCCGAGGAAAGATTAAAAACACTGTCAGTTTGGAGTTGAATAAGGATGGTGAGCAGGAGAGAGAGAGAGAGAGAGAGAGAGAGAGAGAGAGAGAGAGAGAGAGAGAGAGAGAGAAAAGGAGAGAGATAGAGAGAGAGAGAGATAGAGAGAGAGAGAAAGAGAGAGAGAGAGAGAGAAGGAGAGAGAGAGAGAGAGAGAGAGAGAGAGAGAATTGCTTTAGACTCTTAAAGAGATAGTTCACCCAAAAAATGCATTCATTCATTCATTATTTACTCACTCTGTCCTTTTTAAATCTGTCTGACTTTCATTATTTTGTGACACAAAAAAAATTTAAACTCTAAAGAACATTCATGCTGCTCTTCTAATGCTTATCAAGCTCTAGAAAGGACATATAAAGAGCCCTTAAAGTATCATGTGGTAACAGTAGCCTTGTGCGCTATATTATATAAGTCTGAAGCCATGCGATATCTCTTGAGGAACAGACCGAATTTTAGCCATTACACACAAAACAGTGAAGAGTAATTCAAATGAAAATAGTGGTGCACAATATTTAGTAGACTGATGTAAATAGACTGTATGGCTTTAAAAGATTTGCTTACTAGTTTCTATAGGCATCTGTCATCCTAATTGACTTGATATGGTGCACACTATATAGACAGCAAGTCTGTCACAGAATTAGTGCTAGGCATGCTTTGGACATGACTTGCATTATTAAAAGCATGATACACACATGTAGTGTGTAAACCCCAAAATATATAAGTTTTTAGGTGCATCAGTGTATATGCAGAGCAAGTGTGCATTATCTGTGCATAGCTTGTGCAAGCACCTTGATTTTATTTGCATTCATTTAATTTAAAGTCCCCTTGTGGTAAAAATCCAGCTTTTAATGTTGTTTATATGTCTATGTGGTGTTTTTAATATGCTTTTAGACAAATCATTCATGTGTAAGTTCATAAGTCGACAGCATTGCTGAGTATTTTCTCCTTAAAACTGCAGTGAACCAAAGACAGTCTCAAAGACACGGTGTGAAATCGCTGGTGTTTCTGACGTCACAAACGACCTTGTAACCAATCAGATCAACGTGTGATCGTCAACCAGTGGATCTCTGAGTGAGGGAGTGAGTGGAGGCGGGGCTCATTTGCATATTCATAGAACTGCGAATACGTTCAAGGAAAAATCTTTTAAATATGTAATTTTGGTGATCAAAGATGAGTTTTAAGGGATAACATTATTGACAGGGGGACTTTAACAGGTCACTATTTCACATTTGAAAAATAAACGTAAATGACGGAGAAATTCATTTAAACTAGTACAAATACACTTTTATTGCTTATAACTTCTTGGACAAGGATGGATATCGGACAAAATCAAGACCAGCCAAAGATCCGTTCAAGTGATCTATATATCCCTTGATTTTGCAACACATCTCACCTGAAACACGAATGTGATGTGAAAATAAAGACAGAATAATTTGTTTTAGGTGAACTAACCCTTAACCGTTTGCATGCTGAATTCTCATAAATGATTCTCTCTCGAGGAGGGCACACACACGCTCAAACGCAGATCGCTGTGACCGTTTATGTGTCAATGGAGACATGAGAGATGTTCATTATTACCAATGGGCTTGATGGAGTTATTGCTTTCGGGACGTGACATTTCCAGAATCTTTAACTAAATTGCACTGCATTTGTTATTTCCCTAATGCCCTTCAAACAATGTTTGGGGATTCAATTCTATGGCTGGAATATTGGATGTGTTATTGGTTAAACTGATGGCTCACTAGATTAGTTCAGTGGTGGTTTCACCCATTTATCAGAGGTAATGACCAGCCTCGCTGTTTCACAACACAACTTTCATCATTAATGACAAGCTGGGATTGTTTGTACTGCATCCCTGCCGTCATGTGTTACAGTCACTGCGTGTTTGCATGTGTGTGTGTGTGTGTGTGTGTGTGTGTGTGTGTGTGTGTGTGTGTGTTCGTCTGCTGTGTTTGAGTGTTGCAGTCAGGATTGATTCATCTCTGCGGTGCTGAAATGGCATTTTATTGGCCCTGACCTCTTATGAAATATTGTTATCAGCTGTACATGAGTTGCCATAAGACATTAGAATGGCACATCATGACAACATTCCTTCTGAACATGCAAATCGATCCTCACACACTCACACAAAGAGCTCATGAATTAATCAAATGTAGTCCGTTTTTATCCAACATGGTCTAATCAACTTCTTTCTGACACTTTGTATCGAGATATTATGGTTGATTTCCAATATCAAAACAGACTTCTCAGGTGTTCTCAATATAGGGTTTTTAAGGAAGATTTATTTAAAAAAACAAAACTTATGCAATGGATAGTTCACAACCAAAACGTTAAGTCAAAGGAGTGTTATTACCGTTAATGAAAACTAAAACCATTAAAAAACATGAACACAACAACTGTTTTCCATGTGAATATATAAAGTGTAATTTATTCCTGTGATCAATCATTACTCCAGTCTTCAGTGTCACATGATCCTCCAGAAATCATTCTAATATGATGATTTGATGCTCAAGAAACATTTCTGATTATTATCAATGTTGAAAACAGTTGTGCTGCTTCATATTTTTGAGGAAACTGTGATTCATGTTTTTCAAGATTGAATAGAAATTTCAAAAGAGCAGGATTTATTTGAAATATAAATCTTTAGTAAAATTATAAATGTCTTTACTGTCACTTTTGATCATATTTATCAATGCGCCATTATGAAATAAAGGTATTTTGGTGAAAACAGAGGTTAATTAGATTCTGGTTAAACATTTGCTGATATGGTTTGTTCAATCTGAAAGAAGCTCTTAGAAGTTCAGCCGTCTACAGCGAAAACAAACAGATTAGTCTTCTGAATCTCTGCAGCTTACAAAGATGTCACCTGAAATTTTCCTTCATGTATCCTACAATACAAATGCTGGTGAAATCTCTTGCAGTTACCCACGCATCTTCATTACATGCTTGAGATATTATAGAGCAGATATTTATTCATCTCAATCTTTTCATTCAGCAATAACTCATGAAGATGTCTTCTGTACTATTGGCGTTCTGTTTTCCTGAGCGTCTACAACCTCTCCCTAAAATAAAAAACAGCTTCTCATGAAAAACGAGCACCTTCCATCAGCGGCTTTTTGTGTTTAAATATATCAAGGAGATCCAAATTAATTCTCCACTGGAGGGTCTTGGATAAATCTGATCATTTACTTGATCACCTTGAAAGTGCAGGGGCAAACGTGAAAATATATGAATGCAATAATGCATCTCGCATTCTGCGTTCGTAATGCATTTACATATTAAAATGATCTGCAGCCGCAAGCTGTAATTTCTTGTTGGACGCACACAGACACAGATTATGTGTTGAAAAAGCATATTAGTTTTGCTTTTGGATTTTAATTTATTCTGCCTTCCAGCCTGGTTCAGACTAACCACAACAACCCTTCCCCCAAACACATCTCCCACAGTGGCTGAATATTTCACAGCTCTCCTGCGGCCGTCAGCACAGTATTCCTCCTTCTTGCTTTCCAGTGGGAGATGACGAGTCCTTCTGCCCTGGATTTTTTTAGTTCATGCATTAAAAATTATATCATAAAAAAAACAGATAGATGTTCATACTTTAATTGTATTGGCATATTTAAGATTTAGATGAGTTGCAGTCAGGTAACACTAAAATAAAAGCCCAGATTTAACACTCTCTCCTTTTAAAGTCACCATGAAACAGAAGTTGCACTCATCTTTTCTTCTCTATTGTGTCGTATATCTGAGTGAATCGCTTCTGGAACAAGAACAAATGTGGGCGGGGCTTGATTGTGTCTGTGAGGAATTGATTGGATGGTTGTGGTTTGCTATTGGCTGATCTCATGTGAGTGACAGGTTATAGCCCCGCCCTCATCATCAGAGAAGAGAAGAGATGCTGCGAGAGGAAAGAGAAGTTATTCTGATTCAAGATTACGAGACACATGAATTTAAAATTAATAATAATGACATGCACCGATAAATACAGCAATATTCTATAAAAAAAAAAAAAAGAATTGTCATGATATCTTTAAGAGCACATGTCTCTATGCTTAGATCCAACGAAGACAGTATAACACAAGGTTTAATAGATAAATCCAAATTGACAGGCAACATGTGAAACAATACTGGACGCTGAACAGAACACAGGAGGAACTTAAATACACAGCGATGATTAACTAAAAGACGAACAGCTGTGATGAGTGTTAGTTTCCATGGCGACTGATGAGTGTTAGTGTCCATGGAGACTGATGAGTGTTAGTGTCCATGGCGACTGATGAGTGTTAGTGTCCATGGAGACTGATGAGTGTTAGTGTCCATGGCGACTGATGAGTGTTGTGTCCATGGAGACTGATGAGTGTTAGTGTCCATGGCGACTGATAAGTGTTAGTGTCCATGGCGACTGATGAGTGTTAGTGTCCATGGCGACTGATGAGTGTTAGTGTCCATGGAGACTGATGAGTGTTAGTGTCCATGGCGACTGATGAGTGTTAGTGTCCATGGAGACTGATGAGTGTTAGTGTCCAATGGCGACTGATGAGTGTTAGTGTCCATGGAGACTGATGAGTGTTAGTGTCCATGGCAACTGATGAGTGTTAGTGTCCATGGCGACTGATGAGTGTTAGTGTCCATGGCGACTGATGAGTGTTAGTGTCCATGGCGACTGATGAGTGTTAGTGTCCATGGCGACTGATGAGTGTTAGTGTCCATGGCGACTGATGACTGCTAGTGTCCATGGCGACTGATGAGTGTTAGTGTCCATGGCGACTGATGAGTGTTAGTGTCCATGGCGACTGATGAGTGTTGGTGTCAATGGCGACTGATGAGTGTTGGTGTCCATGGCGACTGATGAGTGTTAGTGTCCATGGCGACTGATGAGTGTTAGTGTCCATGGCGACTGATGAGTGTTAGTGTCCATGGCGACTGATGAGTGTTAGTGTCCATGGCGACTGATGAGTGTTAGTGTCCATGGCGACTGATGAGTGTTAGTGTCCATGGCGACTGATGACTGCTAGTGTCCATGGCGACTGATGAGTGTTAGTGTCCATGGCGACTGATGAGTGTTAGTGTCCATGGCGACTGATGAGTGTTAGTGTCCATGGCGAGTGGCGACTGATGAGTGTTAGTGTCCATGGCGACTGATGAGTGTTAGTGTCCATGGCGACTGATGATGAGTGTTAGTGTCCATGGCGACTGATGATGAGTGTTAGTGTCCATGGCGACTGATGAGTGTTAGTGTCCATGGCGAGTGGCGACTGATGAGTGTTAGTGTCCATGGCGACTGATGAGTGTTAGTGTCCATGGCGACTGATGAGTGTTGGTGTCCATGGAGACTGATGAGTGTTAGTGTCCATGGCGACTGATGAGTGTTAGTGTCCATGGCGACTGATGAGTGTTAGTGCCCATGGCGACTGATGAGTGTTAGTGTCCATGGCGAGTGGCGACTGATGAGTGTTAGTGTCCATGGCGACTGATGAGTGTTAGTGTCCATGGCGACTGATGAGTGTTGGTGTCCATGGAGACTGATGAGTGTTAGTGTCCATGGCGACTGATGAGTGTTGGTGTCCATGGCGACTGATGAGTGTTGGTGTCCATGGCGACTGATGAGTGTTAGTGTCCATGGCGACTGATGAGTGTTAATGTCCATGGCGACTGATGAGTGTTAGTGTCCATGGCGAGTGGCGACTGATGAGTGTTAGTGTCCATGGCGAGTGGCGACTGATGAGTGTTAGTGTCCATGGCGACTGATGAGTGTTAGTGTCCATGGCGACTGATGAGTGTTGGTGTCCATGGAGACTGATGAGTGTTAGTGTCCATGGCGACTGATGAGTGTTGGTGTCCATGGCGACTGATGAGTGTTGGTGTCCATGGCGACTGATGAGTGTTAGTGCCCATGGCGACTGATGAGTGTTAGTGTCCATGGCGAGTGGCGACTGATGAGTGTTAGTGTCCATGGCGACTGATGAGTGTTAGTGTCCATGGCGACTGATGAGTGTTGGTGTCCATGGAGACTGATGAGTGTTAGTGTCCATGGCGACTGATGAGTGTTGGTGTCCATGGCGACTGATGAGTGTTGGTGTCCATGGCGACTGATGAGTGTTAGTGTCCATGGCGACTGATGAGTGTTAGTGTCCATGGCGAGTGGCGACTGATGAGTGTTAGTGTCCATGGCGAGTGGCGACTGATGAGTGTTAGTGTCCATGGCGACTGATGAGCGTTAGTGCCCATGGCGACTGATGAGTGTTAGTGTCCATGGCGACTGATGAGTGTTAGTGTCCATGGCGACTGATGAGTGTTAGTGCCCATGGCGATTGATGAGTGTTAGTGTCCATGGCGAGTGGCGACTGATGAGTGTTAGTGTCCATGGCGAGTGGCGACTGATGAGTGTTAGTGTCCATGGCGACTGATGAGTGTTAGTGTCCATGGCGACTGATGACTGTTAGTGTCCATGGCGACTGATGAGTGTTAGTATCCATGGCGACTGATGAGTGTTGGTGTCCATGGCGAGTGGCGACTGATGAGTGTTAGTGTCCATGGCGACTGATGACTGTTAGTGTCCATGGCGACTGATGAGTGTTAGTGTCCATGGCGACTGATGAGTGTTAGTGTCCATGGCGACTGATGACTGTTAGTGTCCAGGCGACTGATGACTGTTAGTGTCCATGGTGACTGATGAGTGGCGGGAAACTAGAACAAAGAAACACATGTGATGAATGAAAACAAACAGAAGGTCCAAGAAAACTGAAACAAACTGAACATGTGACAGTGTTGGTGTGAGTTCATGAATGTGTATCGGTAGCAGAGTTGTGTGTGTTTTTGCATAAAAATTAGTTCAGTTAATCTTTTAATAAATAAAACAATCTTTAATAAAGTTACTCTGAAATATGTGAGTGTTACTCTCTAACCAGACCTAATAGCGTCCCAGACGTTCCTCTTCTATTATTATTTTTTTACGTTTCATTTATGCAATTAGGAGACTTTTATCACCTTTTTCTCTTTTAAACTATATATTTCATCATAATGACTAAATTCGTTTGCAGCATACAAGCTATTTATTTTAGTTTTTAGTGTTTTAATTACCTTTTTCTTAACAAAGTAGTATAGATTTATAATGAATTGGTTTGTGTTATTGGCCATAATATTGAAGGTCCACTGAAGTGCCCTGAAACGCGCAGCATTATTCAATGTGTTGATGTCATTTCCTCTGAAACAGGAAGACAGGGCGGGACACATCAAACAGCTCCTCCCTTTTTTTAAATAACCAATAGCGTTTATTTTATATCACAGCTCGGCCCGAGCCGCTGAGCTCTGTAATCTCACAGTTTCCCTCTAATCTCGAACTGTTTCTCCTCCACATCGCTTTAAAATATAGTATTCTGTGCAGAATTCAGTCGGGTCCGATATGTTTTCTGGTCTGTGGCGACTCGATCATATGATCCGCTGTGTGTCGTGTCTCTGGACCGGAGCTGCGGCGGTTCGTGTGACACAAACGTGAAATCAGACTTTTTTCGCCCAAATGAAAAGCATATTTACACTGTCTGAATCGTTCCCTATCCCCTATATAGTGCACTATATGCCATTCACCATGTAGAAAATAATAAATGTGTGAAAAAGTGATTTCAGCTGCAGCTTCAACGTCTATTTATAATGTAGGGGGCGGAGCTTCAGATTCTAGAGAGCATTCAATTGGACAGAAAATCAGATGAGAAGCTGAAGTGCAGAGTGACGTCATCAAAATCACTGATCCATATTGGTGGGAGTGAGAGACTGTAAGTTTTGAATGCAAATTTGATCATTGTTTTGAAGCACACTAGCTTATAGATAACCATAATGCTAACATATTCATACTAAAATCCAAAAAACATTATTTTGATTTCATGGGGACTTTAAAATAATTATCGGCCACAATATTAATACCCTACTTTTTTAAATCACTCTCAATTGTTCTTGAGTCATATAGAGACAGCAATGGCAAATGGAGATGTGTGTTTATGGTCTCAAATGTTTCTGAGAAAAAGACCTCAGTAATCTCACATGTGTCTCCTCCTGAAAACATCCCAACAATGTCTCACACTGTTCTCAGAGATCTCAATATCAACATGGCTCATCACATTCTCCCAAAATCAAATGACCTGAGCTCTCCACATTCATTTTATAGCTTATAGTCTTACAAATATTGGCTATTTTTATTTCCCCAAAGGAATATTAGGATAAAACTCTGAAACAAAGAAGAAAGCAAATCTCCTGAGATATGAAACAGCAACCTCAGAGCTTCAGAGATCTTTCTCTGATTTTTTCTTTTTCGTGTTGAAAGCATCACTGACTCAATTGTGATCATTGTTCTAAATGCATTTTCCTACTGTGGTCGTTTAGTCCCCAAATGGCCACACAGGTGTGAGTCATGCAAATATGACCCAGGCACTTCTGGGACGGGTCTATATCGGTGTGTTTATTTAGTTGCTGACTACGAGAGAGAATCTGCAAGCGCTGTTATGTTTAGGAGAAATGATTACAGATGTACAGACACACACACACTCACACACACACACACCAGTCTCGAGCGCATGTTCACATCACAAACGTGAAGCCGAGGCCCAGGTGTATTGGAAGCAAGCTGTTCTCCCAGCCCAAACACACACTCCCAGCATGCCGAGCTGTCAGCCAGGAATCTCTCATAATGAAGGCTAAAATATTTTATTCAGATTTATTAATTTGAAAATGAAGCGTGCCTGTCGGCAGAGGGACAGCTCTTCTCAATCTGTCATCTGTGAGCCGCACGCCGGTGACACCACCATACATTTGTCTTGTCGTATCTGACAGTCGGATTCTCCCGGGCGCTTCTCCGCCAGGGATCACCCAGGGATTTTTTGAGAGGAATAAAACACATTCCGACAAGGAACAGCCTCTTTATTAATGCAAATTAGGCCTGAAAAAACGCCGGCACCAGGCACTTGGCTTTAGACACCTGATTGTGTGTGTGTGTTTTAATAAAAGCAGTGAGTGAGTGACTGTGGGGTTGAGACTCCCACACAGATCTGCCAGTCTCCGCTGTGACAGACCCCAGAGCTACGGGGGGCTTATCTCACCAAAGCCCGTCCAGATACACACCAACACAGCCGCCCACTGGGACGCGCTCACTCGCTGGATTGACTGCTGTAAATTGGGTGGCCGGAAACAAACATTGGCATGAATGTTGCATTCATTTGTTTAAGGGTTGATTTTCAAGAGGTTTTTTTTTGTTTTTCAAGAACATCAGCCTTTTAATGAGACTTAATGTTCATTGTTGTCTCTGGATGGTGACACCGCTTCAATATTTTTGACGTTTTCTGTAGTTTGGCAACGCCAAGGTCACGGGTTCGATTCCCAGGAAAAGCGAGAACTGGTTAAAACGTGTGCCTTGAATGCAATGTAAAGCGATTTGGATGAAAGCAGCTGCTAAATGCATACATGTAAATACAATTATTTAGTATTAATTTCATTAGTTTTTAATATTATTATGCATTTGTTTTATCTATTTTTAATAATATTGATTGATAACATAAACATTAAAATATTAAAAGCATATTTTTTCTGAAGTCAAATCAGATTTTTTATTTTCTTTTTTTAGTTATTGTGACACTAAATTACTTCATGCCCCACAAAATAATTTAGTTTTAATTTTATTAATTAATTTTATATTAATTAAATAACTTTAATATTAATTGATAACATACATATCTAAAAATAAAATCATTGTTAATTCTTAATTGCAAATTGCATTTTATTTCCATTTTAAAATATGAATTCATGAATTATTCATTGTGACACTGCTTCAACATATTTGACTTGATGCCCCACAAAATTAATTAGTATTACATTTTTTTTTTTATATCAACATGTATTCATTTTATATTCATCAATTAATATTAATATAATAATTTTCTATTCTTAATTACAAATTGCATTTTAGTTCACATTTTTATATAACTACCATGTTGCTGGGTACCTCAGATGGCCACAGAAAATAGTTTAGAAATAAAAGGTGAACTTTCCATGCAGTGTGTGTGTGTGTGTGTGTGTGTGTGTGTGTGTGTGTGTGTGTGTGTGTGTGTGTGTGTGTGTGTGTGTGTGTGTGTAAGACGTGGCTGTGTGTTAACTAAAGGGCAGGCCTCTGTGTGTGGTTGAGTGCAGTTGAGTTGTTGCTTTCTTTCGCCGAGTGTCCTTTGACATTTATCTCTCCTCACCTGCTCCGTGATGAAGATTCAGAGTGACGTCTCTCTCTCTCTCTCTGCCTCTGTTTCTCTCTCACTGCTAAATTGTCCCACTTTTCTTCTCCTCTGCCCCTCTTTCAGCCACTCTGTCTGTATCGTGTGAACTAATGTTCTTACTGTCTGTATGTTTTTACCTTTTCTTATCTGCCCATCTGTTTTGGCACATTTTTTTTCCCCTTTTTCATTCCCTCTCTCTCCAGCAACTTCATTTTGCCATCCGTCTTTATTTTTTTAAATTAGAACTCATATATCTTGAGTTTTGCATAAAAATTGAAATAAATAAATTACATTTCTCAGTTAATTCAATGTTAACTGTCAATGTGTCAATGCTGTAACGGCATTTAAATACTTATAATTCATACCATGTGGGTATAAATGTATTTATACAACAGTTAGTTGCAGTTTTACAGACACTATTGGTCTATTTTTACAGTGTGGAAAAGTCAGTGACTCTTTCTGCAAGTTACATTATTACACCAGTAGGTGGCGACGATTGACTGTCTTTATGAGTGAATCATTAAATAATTCACTGAAACAATTAGTTCAAAACACAGATTCATTCAGAAACATAATAAGTAATCAGCTGCATCCAAAATTGCATACTCGCTTGACTACATACGCATTTTGAATAAGTAATTACTTCACGACTGCTAAAAAAGTATGTTCTATATAGTATGAGTGTGTGTGTAAAACATTAGCCATGCTGTCATCATCATGTGACCTACCAGCGTCAGTGATGTCGCTTCACTGCCATTCACAAATCCTCTCCCGTGGCCTCATGGGATAGTAAAGTGTCCATTATATGCACGCTTCAGAATCTCACCAGAAGTAAGCTAATCCAGGGACTTTTTTTTCCTACTGTTTAATGAACACTGTGAATTAGGACATACTTCTTTTGTCACATATTGTTCCCTTTTGAGGGAACGCACCCGCGTGATTGTGTCTGAAGCACATGTGTCAACTAGTCCAATGGCGAGAATGAGCATCAGGGAACGAGACGCTGCGTAACTTTGCTATACTTCCTACATCCATGTGATCGACTTGTTTCGGCCTTTTCTAAGCTAGCGCCGGTCCTTTCCTGGTCATGACGTCACCCGCCCGTGACGCTTATTCTCGCCATTGGACTAGTTGATAGATGTGCTTCAGACGCAATCACGCGGGGGCGTTCCCAAAGCGTCATCGACGCAGCGCGAGTTCCCTACTTAGTCCTCACCTGAAACGTTTTTTTGTCTACTATATAGTAAGGAAGTATGTGATTTAGGATGCAGCCTCTATCTTTATGAGTGAGTCATTGAATCATTCACCCAACTGATTCAATCATATAACCTTAATTAAGTAGGAATGAAACAATTACAGTCACTGAATCATTCATTCAAGCATTTTGTGAATATCAAGCATGATATTGCTTATGTATGTATCAATGTCATTTATAAATTAATAATAAATATTATTTAATGAGTTCAACCTTCAGTGTTGTTGAAAACAAGTTTTTTTTTGTTATAAAATCACAAAATCATGCACCTTTTAAGATATTTAAAGTGGCATGCATGCATTCAAATTTCAATTAAACATACGGGCTACTTATAACTCAATCAACAATGAAAGGTATTGCTTAAAAAAGGTTTTTATATTTTTTATTTATTTTTTTATATTTCTTACTATTTTAGCAATGTCGAAATTTTAGTCAAACTCCAGTTCAAACAGGTATCATTTCAATTAGGACACTGCCTTAGAATATTATAAAAAATTGCATTTACAAAATGTCTTTTAGACATACTGTATATTCACGCCTTACTTTTGGTCTAACATGGAAAAGATGGCTCAGCTGCGTCTGTAATCTCTATGACACAGCTGTGGAGGATTGAGCTTTCAACTTTTTTTCCAGTCCCAGATTTGACCTGCATTAGTTCATTAAACCTTAATTCAAAGTAATGTTCATTTGGTGTGTGTGTGTATGTGTGAGAGAGAGAGAGAGAGAGAGAGAGAGGACCTTTCTTTTCTGCCCTCCTTCAACCAGCCTGCTCATCCTGACTCTTTATAAACGGCCTTTAAAAGCCTTTTTTATGTTGTTGTTTTTCCCTCATACAGTAAATGGAGCCATAATTTAATCTTTTAATGCATGTTAATGTGTTGTTTAACCTTCTCTCCACAATCAAGTGTCTCTGAAAGGTTATCCTTGAACTTGGACCAGTTTAGACGCCGCTTACTGTAATAATGGTCTGTGAGAATCATCACAGGTCTAATTGAACTGTGCTTAACTGTACACGTCTGTCTGGAAATGCATCGAGCAAGGGATGTTTTCTATTGTGAGTTGTTTTTACTCATGATCGTTTTCTGTCACCCTTTAGATTGAAAACAGTTTAATATTATTCCATAACTGAATTGTAGACATAAGTAGTCCATAGATGGAAACTTAATTTATCTCACTCTGTCCACGAGCTGTGAAAACAATACCTCTCTGAACACACAAGTGCATTGTGCATGTATGGAGCATCTGATTGAATTTTCTGAAGTACTTACAACTCTCAGAGGACACTTCCCCACTCTAGGACTTTTCATTTGTATCCTTGTCAGGTTGTGTGTGTGTGTGTGTGTGTGTGTGTGTGTGTGTGTGTGTGTGTGTGTGTGTGTGTGTGTGTGTGTGTGTGTGCATGCTGCAGTACATCAACTTCATGAGTTCATTAGATTGCGAGATAGTTACAGGGTCAAAGGTCAAAGGCAGTTCAGGCATGTTTTATGACACTGGACAACAGATCCACCACTGAGTTTAAAGGTGCATTGTGTAATATTTAGGAGGATCTGTAGACAGAAATGCAATATAAAATACATAACAGTCTCTGTGTCTGTGAGTCTCTGTGTGTCTCTGTGAGTCTCTGTGAGTCTCTGTGTCTGTGAGTCTCTGTGTCTGTGAGTCTCTGTGAGTCTGTGTCTGTGAGTCTCTGTGTCTGTGAGTCTCTGTGAGTCTGTGTCTGTGAGTCTCTGTGTCTGTGAGTCTCTGTGTCTGTGAGTCTCTGTGAGTCTCTGTGAGTCTCTGTGTGTCTCTGTGTCTCTGTGTCTGTGAGTCTCTGTGTCTGTGAGTCTCTGTGCGTCTCTGTGTCTGTGAGTCTCTGTGTCTGTGAGTCTCTGTGAGTCTGTGTCTGTGAGTCTCTGTGTCTGTGAGTCTCTGTGAGTCTGTGTCTGTGAGTCTCTGTGTCTGTGAGTCTCTGTGTCTGTGAGTCTCTGTGCGTCTCTGTGCGTCTCTGTGTGTCTCTGTGTCTGTGAGTCTCTGTGAGTCTCTGTGTCTGTGAGTCTCTGTGTCTGTGAGTCTCTGTGTCTGTGAGTCTCTGTGCGTCTCTGTGTCTGTGAGTCTCTGTGAGTCTCTGTGTCTGTGAGTCTCTGTGTCTGTGAGTCTCTGTGAGTCTCTGTGTCTGTGAGTCTCTGTGTCTGTGAGTCTCTGTGTCTGTGAGACTCTGTGAGTCTCTGTCTCTGTGTCTGTGAGTCTCTGTGCGTCTCTGTGCATCTCTGTGTCTGTGATTCTCTGTGCGTCTCTGTGTCTCTGTGAGTCTCTGTGTGCGTCTCTGTGCGTCTCTGTGCGTCTCTGTGTCTGTGATTCTCTTTGTGTGAGTCTGTGTGAGTCTGTGAGTCTCTGTGAGTCTCTGTGTCTGTGAGTCTCTGTGCATCGCTGTGTCTCGGTGAGTCTCTGTGTCTGTGAGTCTCTGTGAGTCTCTGTGTCTGTGCGTCTCTGTGCGTCTCTGTGTCTGTGAGTCTCTGTGAGTCTCTGTGTCGGTGCGTCTCTGTGAGTCTCTGTGCATCTCTGTGTCTCTGTGTCTCGGTGAGTCTCTGTGTCTGTGAGTCTCTGTGAGTCTCTGTGTCTGTGCGTCTCTGTGCGTCTCTGTGTCTGTGAGTCTCTGTGAGTCTCTGTGTCGGTGCGTCTCTGTGAGTCTCTGTGCATCTCTGTGTCTCTGTGAGTCTCTGTGTCTGTGAGTCTCTGTGAGTCTCTGTGTCTGTGAGTCTCTGTGAGTCTCTGTGTCTGTGAGTCTCTGTGAGTCTCTGTGTCTGTGAGTCTCTGTGAGTCTCTGTGTCTCGGTGAGTCTCTGTGTCTGTGAGTCTCTGTGCGTCTCTGTGTCTGTGAGTCTCTGTGTCTGTGAGTCTCTGTGCGTCTCTGTGTCTCTGTGCGTCTCTGTGTCTCTGTGAGTCTCTGTGTCTGTGTGAGTCTCATTGATGTGGCTCTGGGCCAGGGATCAGTGTGTCTGCTGTAACACAGCTCCTCTTTGTTCTCCGCTGTATTGATTCTCTCAGGCTCGTCTGGAGACTCCACTGGCGTGTTGCTCAGAGTGTCTCTGAGGTTTCTTGATGCCCTGAAACCTGAACGCTAAAACCACAAGCGCCAACTGTCTCTCACGAGTCTGTCTCTCCCTCATACCTACGATATTCGTTTCCATATAGAGATGTCTTCATGTTTTTAAGATGTTTGACTCCTTAGATAGCGATTCTGACTCAACCAGACAATCGGTTTATCCGATCAATCACAGACCTGTTTGAAAAGACGTTCCAGTTGGTGCCACTAGTGTTGAAGAAATTACACACACATGCCACTTCACCTTCAACAAATCAAATTCCTTATCTTATAGAGTTTAATAAGGTTTTGGAATGTATTTGAAATTTAGAGGCCCATGTGGAATAGATCACACACACACACACACACACACACGCACACACACACACACACACATGCGTAATGGGGGTAGGTGTGTGTGTGTGAACAGCACAGAAAGTGTGATTGCGGTGTGTGTAGAGTGAGGTTTTAAGTGATTACTGTAAAGCTCTTTCATTGATGAGAAATGTGATATATGATTTGGCATTAATTCATGTCTGTATTGATATGCAGCTGAAAATCCTCCATGCTGTCTTAAGTCATATGTCAATAGCCGTTCCTGGTTGTTCTTTTTATGGTATTAAAACTGTAAATTAGGATCTTATATTTATGGCATTATATGTGCGTGCAGAATTCGGTAGAGAGATTTACAGATATCATTCACAAATTTCCACACACCTTCCCCATTGTGCGTGTTTGTTTTTATATATTAACATTTGACAATACTTTCAACTCATTTGCACACGTTTCATCCAGAATTAGTGCAGAAAACTGTTGGGAGCTCTTGGTAAACGGTTGATATGATCATGACAGATGATCCAGTGGTTTTCCATGGAAGCAGGAGAAGGAAAGCTTCTCCCTCACTGCAGTGTTGTATTTGACATCGTGATCTGAAATGGACTCTGTTGCTTTTAATAGCTGTGGATGTATGACATAGAATCACATTAGGGTGGCAATATTGTGCCTCATCATAAACACTGAGAGGAAAATATGGTTGCCACAATCAAACTTTTATATATTGATATTCTGAGAGGTGATTTTACAACAATTAAAAAGTTCAGTGGTGTCAAATTGGTTTGGTTTGCACCGAAATTGGATGCAAACTATTTTTCCTACTTTAAATTGCAATAATATTTCACAATATTACTGTTTGTACAGCATATTTGATCGAGTAAAGTCTTTATGAAAATAAGCGAGGATTCTTTTTCTGAATTTCTAAAACACTAAACCCCATTCTCAATAGCCTAAACCAATTTATTGAATAAATCACCCTTTCTGTAAAACATTAAACAAGTTCAGGTAGTTAAAACACTGTTTGCAGATCTCATGAACTCATGAACATTCTCACTCGTTAAAACACATTTTGCACTGTGATGCACTTATGTTTCAAAACGCTAAACATAGACAGGCAAAAGTTAAACACAACTACAACACAGTTGTCATCGTTTACACACAACGGCTCAAAATCGTTCACACTTATTTCTAATGATGTGATCAAACCAACTGTGCATACAAGTCAGTTCAGAGTCCCAAAATTGACTCAAAATGTTGCACAATGTTGATAGCAACAATGGATGAAAACAAAACAATATAAGAGGGGGCGAAGGAAGAGTGTGTGTATAAGAGGTGGTGAACAAGGAGGAAGAGGATGAGGATGAGGAAGAGCAGGTGTGGAGAATGTTTTCAAGGCTGGATCTGGCTTTAGGGTTTTTCCCTTCGCCTGAGATGGCAGTGTCTGTGATGTGGACGAAGTCCTCAGGCCAGATCAACATGAAGACATTTTTCTGAACTGCTAAAATACGAAACCCCATTCTCTGAACCAAATTCTTAATAGCCTAAACCAGTTTGTCGATCACAAAAATCACTCTTTCTGTAAAGCATTAAACAAATTCAGGTAGTTACAGTAAAACAACCAGTTTTTTTTCTTTGTGTGATGAACATTTAAAAAATCTAAAGAACCTTTTTTTCACCTTTTGTGCAATGGGAATGTTCCATGGATGTTAAAGGTTCTTCGTGGATCATCAATGCTATA
This sequence comes from Semotilus atromaculatus, assembly GCA_031834385.1. Classification (NCBI taxonomy): domain Eukaryota; kingdom Metazoa; phylum Chordata; class Actinopteri; order Cypriniformes; family Leuciscidae; genus Semotilus; species Semotilus atromaculatus. The sequence goes on along the minus strand of JAULUF010000016.1, from coordinate 11,469,554 downwards.
AAGAACCATTCTTTTTAAGAGTGTATCTTTACGATTATATCTATAGTCGCATTTTATTATCTTTATTATTATTTTGGAGTCGTGACCCACCAGCTGAGAATCACTCATGCATATCATTTTTACATGATTCCATTTGCTAAAATGTATTTAACTTACAATAAACATCCAGGATTTTGTCATGATTAGAATAGAATAGAACAGAATAGAAAAACTTTATTAATCCCCAAGGGGAAATTGCGGTGTTGCAGCAGCAATTTGACACAGAATACCAAACTGACATATTACATAGACTGACATATAATGTACACATTTTCTTTAAAAAAAATAATAAAAAAAGTAAAAAAATAAATAAATTATATATTTACAAGTATAGGATGTATGCACAAGTGCAACAGTGCACAAAGATGTGCAGTTAGTATCACATGCGAACATTGAGTATTAAATATAATGTTAAAAATAATGTGATGTCCTTTATCATTCAAGTGTCATTCAGTCTCCTCAGTCTCCTCTCCCTGCCCAGAGAGTTGTTGTGGATTGTTATTGGCAGTGGGTAGGAATGACTTCCTGTAACGCTCCTTGTTACAGCGGAGTTGTAGAAATCTCCAGCTGAATACACTCTGCTGTCCGACCAGCAGGTTGTGCAGAGGATGTGAAGTGTTATCCATGATGTTGTATAATTTGTGTAACGTTCTTCTCTCCACAAACAACTCCAGGGGCTCCAGAGCAGACCCCAGCACAGAGCCAGCCTTCTTTATTAACTTGTTCAGTCTCTTGCTGTCACTGACTCTGATACTGCTGCCCCAGCAGATGGCTGCAAAGAGAATTGCGCTTTCGACAACAAACTGATAGAACATATGCATCATCCTGCAGCATACATTGAAAGACCTAAGCTTCCTCAAGAAGTAGAGTCTACTCTGACCCTTCTTGAAGATGGCCTCAGTGTTGCACTTCCAATCCAATCTGTTGTCAAGGTACACTCCCAGGTATTTAAAATTCTCAACCACCTCCACCTCCTCTCCCAGAAGGCGAATGGCATTTAGTGTTGTTATTCTGGTCCTCCTAAAGTCCACCACCATCTCCTTTGTCTTTGTCACGTTTAGGAAGAGGTGGTTTTCCCCACACCACAACACAAAGCGGTCAACCAGATCTCTGACTCATCTCCACCACTAACACACCCAACAACTGCAGAGTCATCCGAGTATTTTTGGAGATGACAGGACTCTGAGTTGTGCTGGAAATCTGAAGTGTATAGCGTGAAGAGAAATGGTGAGAGAACAGTCCCCTGTGGTGCTCCTGTGCTGTTCAGACACACCACCCCTCAGTCGCACAAACTGTGGTCTGTCTGTCAGGTAGTCCGTAATCCAGGAAATTGTGGAGGTGTCCGCCTGCATCTTCTGAATCAAACTGCAGTGGGTCAATGGAGGTGGTCACCTGTGGTCTCAAGTGGGCAAGAACCAGTCTCTCCAGAACCTTCATGATGTGAGATGTTAAGGCAACCGGTCTGTAGTCATTGAGGGCAGATGGAGAAGACTTCTTTGGCACCGCAACAAGGCATGATGTTTTCCAAAACAGTGGGACCTTCTCCAGGCTCAAACTGAGGTTGAAGAGGTGTTGTAAAATCCCACATAGCTGGTTTGCACAGGCCTTCAGGACTCTGGGGCTGATACCATCCGGACCTGGAGCCTTGTTCTGGTGCAGTTTCTCCAGCTGCCTCCTAACCTGACAACTTGAGACAGACAGGTGGGAGAGGTAGAGGGGAGCACGGTGCTTTCTGCTGGGAAGAAGGATGTTGATGTTGAGTGGTGGGGGAAAGCACTGTGTGTGTCACCAGTCCTGATCACTGAGGAGGTGTGAGAGCAGCTGAGGGGGCAGGGAGGGTGTGGTGCCTGTGTGACAGGGGGCAAGGGAGGGGACAGCTGAGCTAAACCTATTGAAAAACACATTCAGCTCATTGGCCCTGTCCACGCCTCCCTCGTTCACCTTGAACCCTGATGATTCTGAACGCTAAAAGTTTTCCAAAGTCAAAAAACAAGGCCCAATATTGCAACCACCAGTTTAAAGTCCGTATGAAACAGAAGTTGCACTAGTCTTTCCTTCCCTATTGTGACGTATATCTGAGTGAAACGCATCTGGAACAAGAACAAATGTGGCTTGATTGGATTTGATTGGATGTTTGTGGTTTGCTATTGGCTGATCTCATGTGAGTGACAGGTTATAGCCCCGCCCTCGTCATCAGAGAAGAGAAGAGATGCTGCGAGAGGGAGGAGAAGTTAAACAAAAGCATTGTCTGAAAGCTTGTTGGGTTGACTGATGTGTGAATATGCACTGGTCAGGACAGATGTTTGGACAGTGTGACCGTAAACGATCTCTCAGGGATTCCTGTGAGGCTTATCAGATGGAGAGACGCTCATTACAGAGACGCCACCGCAGTGCACACACTGCTCACCATGTACAGAACTGTCCTTTTACCCACTCAAACAGAGAACAACCAGGGATCTGTCTGTAAAAGTCCTTCTGAATACATTCCAAGAACTGTGTCTGTTAGCCAGAGGGCCTCGGCTCGGCCACGACTCAACAGGGAAACTGGCCTGAAGTGTCTCACATTTATTTCTGCTCTGAGATTACTGGATGTTCCCGAATCCCGACTGAGTTAAGCAGGCCTTTCTCAATCATACACACTGGTCCAGTGTGTGCGTGCATGTGTGTGTGTGTGTGCGTGCGTGCGCGCGTGTGTGTGTGTGTGAGTGCGTGCGCGCGTGCTCGTGTTTATATTACATTGTGGGGACCAAATGTCCCCACAAGTATAGTAAAACCTGAAATCACCTACATTGTGGGGACCAGCCAGCGGTCCCCATGAGGAGAACAGCGTATAAATCACACTAAGTAATGTTTTTTGAAAATGTAAAAATGCAGAATGTCTCCTGTGATGGGTAGGTTTAGGGACAGGGGCAGTGTAAGGGGACAGAAAATACAGTTTGTACAGTATAAAAACCATTACGCCTATGGAGAGTCCCCACAAAGATAGCGAACCAGACATGTGTGTGTGTGTGTGTGTGTGCGTGCGTGTGTGTGTGTGTGTGTGTGTGTGAGACCTCCCCCTCTTTCCCTGTGGCAGGAGCAGTAGAGTGGATGCTTCAGACCTGGAAGGCTCTTTTCAGCCTGGTCACACACACACACACACACACTGAGGTCCTGCTGCTTGGCTGCGCACCATGGGTCACCGGCTTACATTAGAAAAACCCAACTGAACACAGTCGAGCGTGCGGCTGGAACATACCTGACAAAACACAGCGTTAAAACAGATCGATACACTATATGCTCAAACAATACATTTAAATAAAATGCATACAACCATTTAAGTGGATTTCACAAACACTTTGCCACTGTTTAATTAAAAGAGGAAATCAGTTTGAAAAATGTAAGGATTCAACATTATTCACTGGGATCTCCTCGACTGAAATGAAGGATAGAATCATTTGATCGTTAATCCTGAATTAAGCACATTAACCGGGTAATAACTGAAATGAATGAAGGACAAGGTCGATTGTTTTGATTGGGAGTGAAATATATCTATTCCTTGGCAGCGGGCTGGAAAATGAGATGGAGTCTCAGAGAAAATGGAGGTCTATCACTGGTCAAAGGGGAAAGTGAGACAGACCCTGAATGTCAGACTCAGTGATTTAGCTCATGTTCACCACATCAGTGTATTCCACCGCACTCAGTGTCCCTCATTTTACAATGTCTAATGTGTTCCTAACACATACGACTGACTGAATGAATAAATGAGTGAATGAATTAATAAATTAATGAGTAAATGAATGAATAAATTAATAAATTAATGAGTGAATGAATGAGTGAATGAATGAGTGAGTGAATGAATGAGTGAATGAATGAATGAATGAATGAATGAATGAATGAGTGAGTGAGTGAATGAATGAATGAATGAATGAATGAATGAATGAGTGAGTGAGTGAATGAATGAGTGAGTGAATGAATAAATGAATAAATGAATAAATTAATAAATGAATAAATTAATGAGTAAATGAATGAATAAATGAATAAATTAATGAGTGAATGAATGAGTGAATGAATGAATGAATTAGTGAATGAATGAGTGAGTGAGTGAGTGAGTGAATGAATGAGTGAATGAATGAATGAATGAATGAATGAGTGAATGAATGAATGAATGAATGAATGAATGAATGAATGAATGAATGAATGAATGAATGAGTGAATGAATGAGTGAGTGAGTGAGTGAGTGAGTGAGTAAGTGAATGAATGAATGAATGAATGAGTGAGTGAGTGAGTGAATGCATGAATGAATAAATGAGTGAATGAATGAGTGAGTGAATGAATGAGTGAGTGAGTAAGTGAGTGAGTGAATGAATGAATGAATGAATGAGTGAATGAATTAGTGAATGAATGAATAAGTGAATGAATAAGTGAGTGAATGAATGAATGAGTGAATGAATGAATGAGTGAATGAATGAATGAATGAATGAATGAATGAATGAATGAGTGAGTGAGTGAGTGAATGAATGAGTGAGTGAGTGAATGCATGAATGAATAAATGAGTGAGTGAATGAATGAGTGAGTGAATGAATGAGTGAGTGAATGAATGAATGAATGAGTGAATGAATTAGTGAGTGAATGAATGAATGAGGGAGTGAGTGAATGAATGAATGAATGAGTGAGTGAATGAATAAATTAATGAATACATTAATAAATGAATAAATGAATGAATGAATGAATAAATGAGTGAATGAATGAATGCATTAATAAATTAATAAATGGATGAATGAATGAATGAATGAATGAATGACAAATAAAAAGACATGACATTTAGATTCTATAAATATATAAATATTAATTTAGTTTGAATTATAATCATATTTGACATATAATAATATATTGTTATAAATAATGCATATAATAATATAATATCATGTTGCATTATAAATATAAAAATATAAAAATAATATTATATTAATATATTAATTTATAATTATTTAATTATTATAATTTATACAATTATTAAGCATAAACCAATCATAAAACCCTAAATAATTATTTTAAAATGTTTTATTTATTTATTTGTTTGTTTGTTATAATTCAATACTATATAAATATAATAATGTAATTAATATATAATGTATAACATAATATATACACTCACCGGCCACTTTATTAGGTACCCCATGCTAGTAACGGGTTGGACCCCCTTTTGCCTTCAGAACTGCCTCAATTCTTCGTGGCATAGATTCAACAAGGTGCTGGAAGCATTCCTCAGGGAGTTTGGTCCATATTGACATGATGGCATCACACAGTTGCCGCAGATTTGTCGGCTGCACATCCATGATGCGAATCTCCCGTTCCACCACATCCCAAAGATGCTCTATTGGATTGAGATCTGGTGACTGTGGAGGCCATTTGAGTACAGCGAACTCATTGTCATGTTCAAGAAACCAGTCTGAGATGATTCCAGCTTTATGACATGGCGCATTATCCTGCTGAAAGTAGCCATCAGAAGTTGGGTACATTGTGGTCATAAAGGGATGGACATGGTCAGCAACAATACTCAGGTAGGCTGTGGCGTTGCAACGATGCTCAATTGGTACCAAGGGGCCCAAAGAGTGCCAAGAAAATATTCCCCACACCATGACACCACCACCACCAGCCTGAACCGTTGATACAAGGCAGGATGGATCCATGCTTTCATGTTGTAGACGCCAAATTCTGACCCTACCATCCGAATGTCGCAGCAGAAATCGAGACTCATCAGACCAGGCAACGTTTTTCCAATCTTCTATTGTCCAATTTCGATGAGCTTGTGCAAATTGTAGCCTCAGTTTCCTGTTCTTAGCTGAAAGGAGTGGCACCCGGTGTGGTCTTCTGCTGCTGTAGCCCATCTGCCTCAAAGTTCGACGTACTGTGCGTTCAGAGATGCTCTTCTGCCCACCTTGGTTGTAACGGGTGGTTAATTGAATCACTGTTGCCCTTCTATCAGCTCGAACCAGTCTGGCCATTCTCCTCTGACCTCTGGCATCAACAAGGCATTTCCGCCCACAGAACTGCCGCTCACTGGATGTTTTTTCTTTTTCGGACCATTCTCTGTAAACCCTAGAGATGGTTGTGCGTGAAAATCCCAGTAGATTAGCAGTTTCTGAAATACTCAGACCAGCCCTTCTGGCACCAACAATCATGCCACGTTCAAAGTCACTCAAATCACCTTTCTTCCCCATACTGATGCTCGGTTTGAACTGCAGGAGATTGTCTTGACCATGTCTACATGCCTAAATGCACTGAGTTGCCGCCATGTGATTGGCTGCTTAGAAATTAAGTGTTAAGGAGCAGTTGGACAGGTGTACCTAATAAAGTGGCCGGTGAGTGTATATAGCCTATAGTAATACTGCATACTTATTACACAAAAAATATTACAAATAGTAATCAAAATATATTATAATATACATTAATATGTTAGGATATTATATAGCATGTTTGAATTATTAAATTATATTATTAAACATTAATTTAATTATTTTAATAGCCAGCATCATTTAAATTTGCATAGGCCTACTGGTCACACACACCACCAAACATTTGTTATCACAGAAAAGTCCAGACATGTGTGCTATCAGAGATATTAACAAAAAACACATGTGCAGCGGACAAACATGAATATCTGCCTCTCAGGAGAGCACGAAGCGCGTTACCGCGTCTCATCTCCTCTGCCCAATGATTGAGGTGCACTGAGAGGCATTCGGGGGCGGGGCTACACGGTCCCTGCGCCCAATCAAGATGCGTGGGCGGGGCCTAAAGCATCGCAGAGTCTCTGAGCGCCGAGAGCGCTACAATGTAACAAAAGCAGCGGGATGAAACAGTGAAATAACGCGCGAGTGTATGAAGCGCTACGTTCTTCACGCGGGACCTGGTTAATAACACACACACACGCACACACACACTGGTGAGTTTAGTGGTTAAAAGGCTGGTAGTGGCTCGGGCTGTGAGTGACTGAGCTCAGGAGGAGTGCAAGAGAGTATTAGAGGAGTCTCCGACCGGAGAGCAACCGGAGAGCGACCGGAGAACCGGAGGACCGGAGCGGGCCGACATGGACGAGCAGCCGCGCCTGATGCACGCTCATGCGGCCGTGGGGATGAGTGGACACCCCGGCCTGTCTCAGCACATCCAGGACAACACCGGAGCGAACGACGGAGACGGGAGAAAGCAGGACATTGGAGACATTTTACAACAGATCATGACCATCACTGACCAGAGTCTGGACGAGGCGCAGGCCAGGTGAGCTGTCACTCATCACATACAAAGATCTGCAATATTCATTTTCACTTTCAACTTTAAGACGCCTGAGACAGTTGATTAAAGTATAAAATAAAATACACTTAAGAAATATTCACTTAATTAATGAAATAATTCCAAAAGCATACCCGTGACAGAAAAAAAATTTATGCACTGCATTTATACATATTTATGAATAATATAGTATTAATTTTAATATATAAATTATAAATAATATGTGTATAACAATAAAACATTTACACACACACACACACACACACATACATACATATATTAGTTATATAAAACATTATGTTACATATACATTTTGTTTAAAAAAAAAAATATATATATATATATATATACACACATTTATATACAGACATAATATATATATATTACTTCATCACTTTTAAAGATAAACTTCCTAAAATATTTAATTAACCTAATGTAATTGTAAGCATAGCTATACTGTCAAATTATGATAACTACCATACAATGCTACAGTTATTGTTGCAACTGTAAACTCTTAATTAATTAATATGAAATTGTATAATTTTGTGTTTTGATGTCAGTTGGCATCTAATCTTCTTTAACCAATCCAGTGGAAAAACAAAAGCAATTCTATTGTAGTAACAATAACTGTGGGATTTTGGTTATAATAAAGGAATATAGGTAATATGTTTGACATCTTTATAATAATTGGCAATTATCAAATGTTTACATACGTATCAGGAGTTATTGACAAGCAGGCGTCCAGAAATGGACTGATACGACGATTGCTGTTGTCAGTGTGTCCAAACACATGTGGTGTGTAGTGACAGACATCATTTTTCTGACACGCAGTGCTCATTTTTTGTCAATAGAAATGAAAGAGATGCCAAGATAAAATTTGACAGACAGCACCGAGTCTCACCGTGTCCCTTTAGGATGAATATTGTTCCAAACGGAGGTTTTTAATTCATCAAATAGTTTTTAGCATTTTTTTTCTTTTTGTACATTTTAGAACTACAATTGTTCTTAATTAACAATGGGTATTACAATAAGGTTCCATTTTAATGCATTAAATAATATTATCTAACAATGAGCAATACATTTATTGCAGTATCTGTTCATCTTTGTGAACGTTATTTTATAAAAATTCAACTGTTCATTGTTAGTTCATGTAATCTCATTAACTAATGTTTACAGATGCAACTTGAGATTTGAATAATGTGTTAGTAAATGTTGACATTAACATTAACTTGTACTAATAAATGCTTTAGAAGTATTGTTCATTGTTAGGTTCATGTAAACTAATGTAGTTAACAAAGTAAACCTTATTGTAAAGTGTTACCTAAAAATCACAACCATTACCATTGCTAAATGAATGCATGAATTAATCATAGTGTTTTTGCATTTAGATGTGTTCAATAAAAACACGCTGAGTTGTTACAGTACATACAAAGATACAAAACTATGAATTATTAACTACTGAAATAATGCTAGTTACTAATGGAATTTTGTTAATGTTATGCATAAGCATAAATATGATAAACAGAGACTGTAATGAGCTGGCTAATGGTCAATATGTGCTTTTAATTTCACCATGATCACTTGACATTCAGGCAACAGGCAGATAAACACGTCTTTACCAGAGAGTGAAATATTGTGCTGTTCAGACGCTTCACCGCGGCCTTGTGTTGTGTTTCAGAAAACATGCGCTCAACTGCCACCGAATGAAGCCGGCGCTCTTCAACGTCCTGTGCGAGATCAAGGAAAAAACAGGCAAGTGATGTCACCTTCCAGGAGATCATCTTCTTTAAAACGACTGGGCATCAGTTGGATGAAATGCATTGGTATTGCAGCGTCTGTGAGGGAAACTTTGCACATGTTAGTTGTGTAAATACTCTCAATAACAGCTGGAAGGAAAAAGTGTTGTGCTGTTTTTCTACATGGTGCATTGGATGTGTATGTTTCAGAGAGAGGATCTCAGTGGGTAACTGTGGTTTTGTGGCGATCGTAGTGAGGAAATGAAGAAAAACGCTCAGCCTCTTTGACCTCTCGCTGCTAAATCATGTTTACTGCACCGGGCTTCTTTTTTTTGTGTGTGTGTGTGTGTGCAAAAATCCAGCTATGTTTTGGTTAGGAAAGTGCAGGATTAAATTTCAAACCGCCATAAGTTGTTTAGCTGAAATGTTTATTTAGTTGCGTTTGGATGAATGAACGTCGTGTTTGTGCGTTTTTGGAGGGAAAGCATGTTTAATGTGCTGTGTGAATAAAACCGTGGTGGATGTAACAGTAGAGGTTTTGGCTGCAGGATCTCTGAAGGGTTTGTGCTGGAGAGATATTGAGACGCTATCGCTCTGCGGTTTGATGTGGAAATGGTTCCGGCGTGTTTCACAGTCATTAGTGCATGTAATAAAAAGGAGTAGATGAAGGATAACGCAGATTTCTTTGGCATTATCTCTGGGACTGCTGTGTTCCAGCTGTGAGCCGTGGGTGGCTCTCATCGGGGGTGTTTCTGCGAAGCGTCCGAGAGCAGACTGACACAGTTATGCGTGGAGTTTTACTCCCCGCCGTTTCTTCTTCTGTTTGTTTTTCTTTTTCGAGTTCACGCAGAGTTCGAGCTCAAAGAGAACGCCGGACGATGTGGACGTATCCCAGACTGCTCTGCTCCTCTTGCCCTTTTCCTGCGAAAATATGAAAGGCCAAAACGTGGAGCCTGAGCTCGACTCGCCGTGAGTGTTTAGATCTGAGGCTCGCTTGTTCTGCGAGAGAGAAGAAAGTTTTCGTCCCACTTCTGCTGCCTCTATGAACCCTTTTTCTTTACATCTTTTCAGAGCATTGCTCAGGTCTAAAAATGTTTTGGATTTTAAAAGTATACCAACAATTTGAGTTTGTTTTTTGGTCATTCAGTGTTTTTAGTGACAGAAGATGCTGAATTGCGGTGTACGCTGGTTTACTTTATTTGTTTTGAAATCAAAATAACGCTTGAGAATTGTTTATTATGTTTGACATCAGTGGAAAAGTACGCGGGAGTGATGTTTGACTCAGTGTATGTTTAGCACAATGGAGAACCGTAAAGCTAGTGCAACTTGATATAGTTGGGTCAGACTTCTTTTACTAAAATTGCAATTAAATATAATTGCCTTAAATTTTGATTTTGAGCACATTTGCTAATGATTTGTAAAATTGAAATTGATTTTTGTAGTTTTTTGGCATAATATTAGCGATTAACAAAAAAAGTAAAAGATTGTTTCTTTTCAAACTTATTAGCAATTGCATACTATGTAGTTGAAGCCTGACTAGTAATGTCAGCTTAGTTACTCATTAAAATGATCACCTTTACTTTATATTGCATTTAATTATCTTAAAAACACGATTTGTGTACTGTATATTCTCAGTGCTTTAGCCAATTTTAAACCGCATATTTCAGTGAAATTTGCATATTTTGGTGCTTAAAATGCATGATCTGTTTGTTTTATCAAGCTAGTTAAAACATTTAGATTAAAAGATTAGATTAAATTTCTCCACATCACTGTTTTAATTTAAAAGTGTACTGTTGAATATACGTAACTTTTTAAGAAATGCAATTTAGATCTCTAAATGCATTTGTAACCTTTTTAATATAACAATGAGAGGGACTAAATATCTGAAAGTTTACAGTAGTTATACTAGTATACTTTTTAAAGCTCAAGATCACGTACAGTCCTGTCAGCAGATAGTATGTGTTTTTACAGTTCCTCCCAGTGTGCCAGTGGACACCTGCAGGGGAGGACCGGCCCCGGGTCACGACCCGACCTTTTGACCCCGCTGTGTTTTTACTGGGATATAAGGGAACGGCGGGCGTGGAGGGGAATCTAAAGACCCGAAGCGTTCTTCTGCACGCAGACTTTATTTCTGTCCACACGTCTGAGACGCTGCTGTATTTTCGTGGCGCTCTTCACTTGCTTTCATTCCACTCATATTTTCTTTCTTGTCTGAGGAATGTGTCTTTGCAAAGACTCATGTGTGCGTGCAAATATGTATGTGCATATGCGAGTGTGTGTTTGCATATAGAGTCTTTGTGTATGTTTACACTGTCATCTTTGCATGTTGTGTATTTATGAACACACTGCACATTTTGTATTAATGCAGAGGATCAGATTAATCATTTAAAAATGTATTGAATATTGGTGTCTTTTGTAGTATTGTAGTTTAATGTGCACATAATGTTGTGCATTACCTTGATTGCATTTATTTAAGGTGGTTTTATGCACTTGGTTGGTACACATTTACCACGGTAAAATCGCTGTAATGCAAGCTATGTTGTTTTCCGATCAAACAGGGAAAATAGTACAAAAATACTTACTTTAACTATTAAACTCATAGCTTTGCTGGCATAGAGTGACAGTTTTTGAATGCACCACATGCATGCACTTTAAATGCAGTTTTATTTTAATTTGTGATGAGCTTCGCAATCCGCTTGTTTACACGCTGATGAAACAATGGCAGTGTCTTGTCCGAGCGTCTGTGATCTTTGAGGCGTGCAGCACAGGATCATGTTGGAAAGGCTCTGGCACCAAATGGCTTTCCAAAAATACACTCTCAAACAATTCCAGCCAGATCCGTTGGCTCACACAGACCCGACACCACCACGCGAACTCTCGTTTCATTATTCTTCACTACGATATTACCCAGGCAGCACTTGAAAGAAGCAGTGCAAATATATCTCTTTTCTTCCCCTCTTTGGTTTCATCTCAGTGTCTCTGACACACGGAGACTCGACTCTATGGAAGCAGAATTCTTGGATCTCTTGGAACTTCAGAACGTTGTCAAGGCATCTAATTGCTGAATGTCAGAGTTTGTTCAGTGACACCACCTTGAACCTTCAGCTTTGACAAAGACACAGTATAGCGGCGCTCTGCCGATGAGGAGTGCGAGGGTTTGAGCGCCTGTCTTGGATTTTACGTTGCGTACGAATCGTCGTGAACTTCTGAAAGCTCCAAATGAAGCCCTAATGGAAGCTGTTTATGCACTCACTGGCTTGTTTGTTGTTGTTGTTTTTGTTTATTCTGTTCAGAATAGGGTTCTCTCTTCTTAGTGAACACAATTTTCTGCTTTGCTTTTATGAAACGCTTTTCACATTTCACGTAAACAAGTCTAAAAAAATTTGGAATAGGTCAATTAGATTATGAGTGAATCTTTTTTTAGAGTCTCAAACTGATATTTTACATTGTGTACAGTACAGATACTCATTAACTTCAGAAACCCTTGTTGTATTTTATTTTATGTGTATTTTATTTTTGCTGCCTTAAATTAAGTCATTTCAACATAAATTACATTAAGCCGACTTAAAAAAATTAGTTAAGTCTCATATAACTTGTAAAAAGAAAGTTTAAAATTGCTTATTTTGATTAGCTAAAGCAATGTAAAAACACATGTGGTTATAACTTATTGATCATATAATTTGTTTACAGTGTGTGTGACAGTAATGCATTCCTTTCCTAATAGCTAATATTTGTTGATTAATTGTATTTGAGCTAATATTTTTTCTACATGTTTTAAATCAGTAAAATGCTTTGTTAAAACAGAAATAAAAAAGAAACCGAAGAGCTAATTTAGTTATTGTTTTCAACGCTGTAATGATGTTTTTTTTATTACAACCATCTGCAAGCACATGATGACGACTGTAAATCAAATCTCAATCTTCTAAACATCTGTCAAATCTCACAGATCTTAAGTCGCAGAGTCTTCTCTCGCTGCGAACCTCAACAAAAGGCTAGTTTTCTTGTGGCATGTGTTTAAACGGTGTAAGGTTTAGCGCCTGGGGGTTGGGGTGATGTAATGTTATTTTTTGATGGGTGAGAATGAGGTGAGCAGAGGGCAGGGCAGGAATATTTGACAGTGTTGAAACGAGCCAGAGATATGATTACTGCGAGCGCTCAGCACGCCGTTCTCTCGGTCCTGTGGGAAGCTCGACTCCTTACGGCTTCTTAGGCTGAACACACCAGTGCACACAGTATACACTTCTATAGCTCATTACAGACGGAGTAAATCATCTACGGCAGCTCGGTTTCAAACCAGCAGACAGCCGTTCATTTAACACGTTTTAAGAGTGTGTCGCGCCGTTAACAATGACATGCTTGATGTCGCAAAATAGATTCAAGAGGGTATAAAAACACCTCATTTTGGTGGAATTTTGTGCAGTTTTTCTTCAAATATCTAATACCAAGGCTATACTCCAGCATACCTTACTATTTGTACTATTGCTGTGGTGTACTATAACAATTTTTGATTGCACTTTATTTTAAGGTGTCCGTGTTACAGTGTAATTATGCATTAGTAGCCTACTGTGTAATAATACTTTACATGTACTTACTATAGGGTTTGGTTTAGTGTTAGTTGCATGTAATTATGCATCATTTATGTAACGTGTAACAAGGACACTGTAAAATAAAGTGTAACCCAATTTTCTGTTTGCATAGAAATATGACCTGCCAAACTGTGCAGGATTCAGCGCAGGATGTGCAACACATCCTAAAATGCGATGCATTCTTTCCGTTTTAATATTTAATATTAGATCATCCATGATTTTTAACATCTCTTTTTTTGACTCGTATTGATCAGACTGCCAAAATGCAAAACAAATGGATTTATTTCCAAGATGAAGACTAGATCCCATTTACATGCAACATGAAGTGCAGAAAACTGCCTTTTTGAAACATTTTGAATTAATATAGTGCCCACTTTTTCACTTCCTACCCTGTATTTATTTATAGAATAGTAGGCAGTAATACAGTCAGTTTAGTTTGAGTGGATGCACATGCTTAGATGTCAACGAGACAAGTCATGGGACTCTTTTCTGCTTCCTTTTGAAAGTTTATTTTGCATGCACAACGGTTAGTTGCATTTTATTACTCAGCATTGCTTTTCCAGATCTGACCCTTAGGCCTTCGATTCCACATTAACACAAGTGTGGAGCATTTCTACAGATTCGTGCTTCCTGATAAACCTCCAGTGTTTGAATCCTGAAGACAAACAGATCTGCCTGAAAACATTTTTCGTGGTTTTGTCAGTTCTCTGACACACGGCTGGCCTGGTCTCAGTGCTAATATGTGTTGCTTTGTCTTTTATTCTGTGTTTTTTTATTTTTTAAACATGCTGATGCAGCATCTCTGCGGAGCGCGAACAAGCAGGATATGAGAATCACATCTGTTGGAGCGGCTCATCATCCTTCAAGCGGAAACGCTAAAGCCTAATCCAGCACATAATAGAGGCGCACACACACTGACTGGCAGCGCGGCCGGCGTGGCGTTTTTTGGAACGACTCCGCCAGGCTTTTGCAGAAATGAGATTAGGCGAGCATGCAACAGCAGCTACGGAGAGATCTGTCATCGTTTTCTCTCAGTATACACTGGAGCACAATCACATTACCTTATGAATTATGCAAATTGTCAGTGGCCTAATTGAGATGTGTTAATCATATTAAGAGGCTTAATAGCTTGAATTTAACTGTGATGCTATTTGGTAATTAAGCACGACGGCGAGTTTGGGCTGCTGTGATTGAGCTGCTCGTTGAAGAGGATGTTGGAGTGTCTGTCTATGTGCCTGAATTTGGACTTGGCAAAATTCTTCGTTTAATATTGATTTCCTTATTTTAACATTCTCAAGCTCAAGTTTATCTAATGATGAAATAAAAAGCATGATGAATAAAACGTTCTAGCATTGCAAGTGATGGCACACTTGCATAATTTTATCTGTATATATTTTATATATTATTTTATAAGTCCTTGATATAGGCTTGGTGGTTAAGATCTGGTTCAGATAATATTTTGGTATAGAATATAAAAAAAATAATTTTTAATCACTTTTGTTTCCATATTTGGAAAGTCTGTGTGTTTAAAATAGCTGAAAGAGTCGTTAGCAGAACTATTAAGGAAGCAAAATCATTAAAACATTATATTCTGTAGGCTATGCTCATTCTTAATATGGCAGAAACTAACATTTCAAATGTTTTTTAAAAAATCCTATTCTTTAAATATGTATGCATATTCACTACCTTTCAAAAGTTTAAGGTCAGTGAGATTTGTTTAAAGAAATTAATATTTGTGTTCATCAAGGACGCATTAAATTTATCAAAAGTGACAGTAAAAACATTTATAATGTAACAAAAAAGATATATATTTCAAATAAATGCTGCTCTTTTGAACTTTCTATTAATCAAAGAGTCCTATGTATCACGGTTTTCAACATTAATAATAATCAGAAATGTTTCTTGAGCAGCAAATCATCATATTATAATGATTTCTGAAGAATCAAGTGACACTGAAGACTGGAGTAATGATGCTGGAAATTCAGCTTTAATAAATTACATTTTAACATATATTCAACATAGAAAACACGTTTTACTGTTTTTATTGTATTTTTGATCAAGTAAATGCAGCCAACAAATTCATAGTCTAGCCTACTACTGTCACTTTTTTTTTTCATCAATTATTTGTTGCAGGGCTAATACTTTCAGTTCCTAATATATGATTTATTGGCCAGCCCGCAGAGTCAAACCCATTAGAAAATGTCAGATTTGCGTTCAGCAGCGTAATAAACCCAATGCGCCTGGTAAACTGCCTCTGAATCGGTTCTTTTGTCAATAGATGGTATCTTCTGCTCAAACGGGCTCTGCTCACTGAGATATGAATGACCGGCTAGCATTGCATTAGAGGAGATGGCGCTCGCGCGGTGCATTAGACAGAGACGCTGTGGTGATTTTATCTGGCCGTTTGCTTTGTGTCGCTGCTTCCCAACAGCGCGTCGTAGAGCTGGTAGGTGGAGACACGCTCGGCCCTCCGTTACTGCCAGCTTTCTTGATATGTTACGACTTTAATCAAATCTGAAAATTTGTAATGCGCATTAAAGTGAACGTGAAGTGCTTCTCGCGAGCGCCGTTGCCATACCAACCCCGGAGGAGTCGTGTGTCTTTAATGCGCGGTAGGGAATCTCATTTCTTCCCCCTCTCAGTCACGAGAGAGAGAGAGAGAGAGAGAGAGAGAGGCTGAGGCCTCTCTGCACATACTGGAAATGACACAAATTAATATACACTACTTAAACTAGACCGAGATTAATGGCTGCCTTTCGCTGCAGTTTAGTCCCACTGTCAGTTGCCGGGTGTTCCTTGGACAAAATCAACATTTATCCCACTTTTGCCCCGGGCTCTCAGGATGCAAGGATCTGAACCCTCATCCAGCTCCTTCATACATCATTCACCATCTCTCTGCATCCACACCTCTTTCAGGCACTCATAGATTTCCTTTTTTATTTGCATCTGATATTAACTAACGCATCAGTCCCTTGTAAGTGTGTGTGCACGTGCCTTAGTGGGACTGAATAGGTTTAGAATCATAAGTATTCTGTGTTTGTGGCAACTGTTCAAATGTTTGGGGTCTGTAAGATTTAAAAATAAATAAATAAATAAATAAAAAGATTTTAAAAATGACGTTTCTTCTGCTCACCAATCCGGCATTTATTTAACCAAAAATAGATTAAAAAAAGAAGCTGTTTTCTATGTGAATAGCCTAATTTTCAGCATCATTACTCCAGTCTTCAGTGTCACATGATCCTTCGGAAATCACTCTAATGTGATGATTTGCTGCTTATTTCTGATTATTATCAATGTTGAAAACAGTTGTGATGCTTCATAATGTGAACCCCCCCCCCAGGATTCTCTATTTGTTCAAAACAACAGCATTTAAACAGCATTCACACGATTCATTTTGATTCATTGAGTCACAATACAATTCCAAAATGATTCTCAACACCTTTCATTTTGTCGTCAACAGCATTGGAACGCAAATAAACAGCCGGCAGAATTACAGATTGTTCGCAAGAGAAAATTCATAGCATTCGTGTTTATATCTGGGATCTCTAAGAACCCAAACAGTAATGTAAAATTTTTCATGAAAGGCATTAAAATAATTTTATTAAGTTGGAAGTTTGTTGTCATAGTCAAAGTCATGAAATTTGACATTTAAATGTTAAAAGTTTGTTTTTAAGCCATTAAAATGACTTTGGAGTCTCTTAGGTTTCACAAGTTTTACAGCGAGGCCCCTTTTTGATTAGTTATTATTGGATTTTGATTGGTGTGCAATGAATGATTTGAAGTCAAGAGAGATTTACAGTGCTGGAAACTGTCTAAATATAACTAAAAAATGTATGAAACAATCAGCACTGCTGTTCAAAAGCGTGGGGTCAGTTAGATTAAAAATAATAATAAAAGAAATGAATATTTATAAAGTGACAGTAATGACACATTTATAATGTTACAAATATTTATATTTTATTTATATGCTGCCCTTTTGAACTTTATATTCATCAAAGAATCCTGATTTTTTTTTTATCATGGTTTCCAGAAAATGATGACTGATTTCAACATTGATAATATATAACCAGAAATATCATCATATTATACTGATTTCTGAAGGATCATGTGACACTGAAGACTGGAGTAATGATGCTGAAAATTCAGCTTTGATCTCAGGAATAAAATTAATTTTAGAATACATTCACATAGAAAACAGTTGCAATAATATTACTGTATTTTTGATCAAATTAATGCAGCCTTGGTGAGCAAAAGAGAGTTTTCAAAAACATAATAATTTAACTTACCAACCCGAAACGTTTGTACAGTAGTGTAGCCTATATAATCTAGTTGAACTCACTAAAAATGACTAAATGGTTTGTTAAAAGACTAGTAAAGCATTGTGACCCATCCTTTATTGCAAGGTTGAACTGCATCTGTGGTGTTATAAACTGATACAGAAATGATTGTTCCTGTGTGCTTCCCCACAGAGATCAGAGAAAAAACATCTTCTCTCTCTCTCTCTCTCTCTCTCTCTCTCTCTCTCTCTCTCTCTCTCTCTCTCTCTCTCTCTCTCTCTCTCTCTCTCTCTCTCTCTCTCTCTCTCTCTCTCCTCCTGTATGGATTGTCTGGCTATGCAAATCGCTCATAATTAGACATGCTAATATATGGCAGTAATAAGGCGCAGTCTGTCGTTATGTCTGCCAGTCTCTCCATTGTGTCCAGCGAAAAATGTGTCTTTAAAATAACACTTCCCCCAGTCCTCTGTCATTCCCATAGACATGACACATAGCTTGCATTAAACGATTCTCAATAATTGCCTCATTTATGCACATTTCACATATTTTTTTATTTTTTTTTTGGTGTATTTTTAGATAGTGATTCAAATGAAGCGGATATTTATGGAGAATGTTTTTTTTCTTTTTTTGACATATTGTTGACAATAAATCTACGGACACTTACACCAATTACTGCACTTGTTCATTGTGAAAGTGTTTGGTCTCATGTGTCTCTTTTAGCGTCTTAAAATAGTCCCCTGGACACAGTGCTCGTGGCACGGAAATGTTTTTTTAAGGAAGCATGTGGAGCTTGTGCCCCCTGAAAGGAAACAAATGTTTGGGAGAAGCAGAGAGCGGCGGTTTTGGCCTGTTTCCCGGGACAGGCGCGAGTGCCATCACAGGCTCCGGAAGAATGAAGTTCCTTCTGCACATGCAAGAACCGGTTTCAAGCAGAACCGCATGCAATGCATAGTTGCAACATTTAATGGAAGTCGACCTTCTATGGTCCATAATCCCATCTCACCTTTCTTACATACATGTGATGAAATAATTCCTCACAGATCCTGCTGTGAAGGGCTTTGGAAAGCAGCAGTCATGCTCAGTTAAATCCTAGGAGTTTTTGGAAAATGGCGTTGTCATTTTCTAGCTGTCTCAGCACTCTTGAAGTCCTCATGCAAACCTCTGTGCTGTCAGGGATGTGGAAGATGAAACAGGCTCTTGTCATTTGAGTGGTCAACTAAGGACATGAAACTATAGCCTTTGATCAGCGGTTGTGAAATATGTAAGTCTCCTTTCTGTTCAGGCTGATTCCTTTAAAAACTGTTTTTAATGTACAAGATGTGCTTGAGTTTTTCTTTTGGAGTCAGTTTAGTTGTGTAACTTGTGTGCAGAGTATTTTCTTCTGACTGGTGTCCCAGAATACAGTCATGAGTCATGCGGACTGAGATGAGCACTAACACACACACACACACACACACACACACACACACACTGCTCTTCTTGCTCCGCCATGCTTCATTTAGCGCATCCAACAGCGCCAGATTCAGCTCAAACATGTCGATGCGTTTGTGATTTCACTCGCCTAATGTAAATGCAAGACAGATTTTGGGGCATCAACAAAAACTTCCCATTTACGTCCAAGTTCAAACTCTAGATCTTTCAGAGTGGTTTGTTTGTTGTCAGAGTTCAGTTCATTTGTTCCGTGTGTGAATGTCTTCTGAATGTGTGTCAGTAAAGACGTGCGTAGAAGAATGATCCTTAATGTAAACGTGTGACGGTTTCCGAATTGTTCTTATGAGTGATTTATAAATCATCCTTATGCACCAGTTACATTTTCTGTTTTCACTTTAACTCTTTCCCCGCCATTGACCAACTTCCGGCTTTCCGTGTTTTCTCTGTTATACCGTAGGGGGCGCTATTACGCATCTTCTGAAAGAGTAGAGAAGCTCCTGATCAAAACACAGGTGAAGAAGAAGCAGAAACAAGCAATCTCTAAAATAACACCATCATCAAACATCAAATAACATATAAATCAAAACTGTCTATCGCTACTGAATGAAATGTTGAACCCATGAAGAGGAAACGACTGTGAAGCTTTGAGGTGTTGATGGACTCGATCTACTCCATCTGTGTTCTGATCATCGCTCTGAATCCCGTCCGGACGAAGTCTTTGACAAACACACGATTTTCTCCGTTTTTTTTTGTTCAAAATGTTGCTTTTTAATGAAACTTACACAATTCAAGTGTTGATAAAAAAGAATGCATGGTGAAGGTGACGGCTCTATGTCGGCGGAGAAAGTTACTTTTAGTTAAAGATCTACTAATTTTTATTAAGATTTAATTTATTTAGTTAGTTATTTTCATTTTAAAAAACCCGTTTTTTCCAGATGTTGAAATCCATTGAATTTAGCATCAAATCCGATCATAAATAGTTTTTATAATTGAGGCCCCAGATCCCAGTTTCTTTATCTTTATGCTCCACAGTTGGTAGACTAACAATGTATAATGCATGTTGTTTAATTCCCATTTTTAGACAATGATATTGAATCTTTTGCGTGCAACATGCAACATGCATGCATCCATAGATGTGCTCATGTCTGAGCCTGACACTATGAAGAGAACAGCTCTAGACATTAAAAGTTGGCAATAACTGAGAACATCTGCAGGATTCTTCTGGTTTGCATTTGGAGAGCTAGACAGTGTTTTTAATGAAAGTGCCATTATCTGAATTGATCTGATGATGGCTTTCTCCTGTTTACTTCATCTCATGCAAGATAAAGGCTGGAGGTTAACGTAACCTTGATGAAGAGCTCATCTCGCTGAGATTCATGTGCTCAATCCATCTTCCACCATCATGGAGTATGAAAATGAAGCCGTCGAGAGCGACACAATACGGAGCAGTTAAATGGGCCATTTCAGATGTTTTGTGTAGCACACGGAGTACGAAACCTCCCCCGTCGTGCCTGTGCAGTCCATTTTCCAGCACTTTCAGTCGCCTCTTATCTTCTTTCCTCTCGTTACCCATCTCTCCTCTGCTGTAAACCCACCTCACCTCTTTTCCCCCTCTTCTTTTCTATTCACAACCCATTTGTGTTGCCAGCCAGCAACACAAATTAGGAATATACAGCCTGGTGTCAAAACGAGCGCTCATAAAATATTAACAGCGTGTAGGAAATTTTACATGGCAACATTCTTTTTCATTTTCAGGTCTGTCAGCACAAGCTGTGCTGAAGCTATTTGTGTGCTTGCATCTATTTTAATGCTGCTTATTTGGAGCCATTTTCCCACGCCATCTTTTTTTTATGTCTTCTCAGAGTCAAAGGTAGAGCTGAGCATTTTAAAGTCCTCCATTAATTCACTCTTTTTTTGTCAGCGATTTCAACACTTTTGGTCTAAATGTCTTGTTTAGCCAGACTTTATGCCTGTTGTCTATAGCCACTTTGCAGTTTATTGCCTCTTTTGAGTACTCAAGGTTTGTTACTGCCATAGTAAAATGCAGAAATGCACATTAAACATGCACAATGAGAGGCTGTGCTTGCAATGCATTGGGCTTGCAACAATTTTCTCCTTGTAAGCCATCATTGTAGCAGTTTGTAAACTTGTGAACATGACGACTAACCAATCAGATTGGAGCATTGCCACATTGAAAAATGTCTTTTGCGCACAATATACATGAGAGGATCTGTGATCAGGCTGTGCTTTTTCCTACAAAACTCCTATAATGATTGTATAAAAGTGGTGTATATGCATATTTCAATCACTATGGCTGTTGTAGGTTCTGTCCAGCTGTCGGATGACGATAACACGGGAAAGAATGAAGGCCAAACTTTAATAACTTTCTTTACAACAGTACAAATTCTGAAGATTTTGCATGCAATTGTAATGCATGTTCAAAAAGGATCATGAAATATCACACAGTTAATCCATATGACTGTACTACTGTATATTCCAGGTGTTCTGGGGTCAGTAGCTTTGTGCAGTTATCATTTTGCTGTGAGAATTGGAGCAGTGATTTAATCATTTTGTGAATTTAATCAACTAGTACATTAAAAAGGTCAGATTCCTTCATAAATTGACACATTACTTATGATTGTGCCAGAGACACTTCCATTTGAGTGTTTGTCACACAAAGCTGTCGTATGACTTCCGAAGACTGGGAATATATTTGGTTATGCGTCCAAATGGAAAAGCTTGACATTTTTATGACATATTTTACACTTATGGTTCTTACTATTATCAATGTTGAAACTGTGTTCAGGATTCTTTGATAAATAGAAAGCTAAAAAGATCATATTTTGTGTTATTTGTAAATGTCTTTACTGTCATTTTTGATCAATTTAATGCACATTTTTGAATGATATTGCATTGCATCACGGTTTCCACAAAGATATGAAGCCGCACAACTATTTTCACATTGATAATAATCAGAAATGCCTCTGTTAGAATGACACTGAAGACGGGAGTAATGATGCTGAAAATTCAGTTTTGATCACAGGAATAAATTACAGTTACTATTTTAAATTGTAATAATATTTCACTATTTTTACTGTTTTTTGTTTTTTTTTATCAAATGAATGCAGCCTTGGTGAGTAGAAGAGACTTCTTTCCAGCGTTCACTGATCATTACATTGTGAGCTTAGCTATTGAACATGTGAGACTGGTCAGATTTATCTCCTGGTCCTCCGATGATGGATTCGGCATCTCTTTATTCATGCTTCATGACGCCTCTCTGAGTATACGTCTGTCCAGGTGGGCGGGATGAACCCTGAACTTTCCTTTTCATGGGATGACGCCAATAAAGAACGAGATGTCAATCATACGCCCCGGCTGTGATGTGTGGGATCCTGTCCATCTGTCCTTCAGTCCCTCGAACCGTCACTCAACGTCCCACCATCCAGCCTCTCAACACCGGGCCAGAATCTCAATGATGTTCTTAAGAAGTCACATTCCCTTTGATAGGACGTGAGTTACGGCCGTGCTTAAGTAGGTGTTGAGGACCGGCGTGCTGACGGTACTTTTATTAATCAGCTCTGACACGTTTCATTGTTATTCTTGTCCACTGACACGTCTCATTGTTGTGATTGGTCCTCCGCTGGCCGTTTTGCAACAGACGGGTGAAACTGAAAGAGCATCGAGTGGAAAAAGTCTCTGTGAAAGTCTGTGATCTCTGGTCAGAAGCACGAAGAGAAGAATGTTTAATTGGCACTAAACCTGGACGTTGGATAGCAAGTAGAGGTGAAAGAACAAAAAATGAGCATAGGTGAGGAATACAATTCTGTGAGGAATACATTTATGCATTGATCATTTGGTATATTAAGATTCTGATGAGCTTTACAAGAATAATTATTGATTCTGATATTCTTTAGTGCACAGCACAACGAGCAATATCATTTTGTTTGAAAATAAAGGTTTATTAAAGTACATTTTCATAGCACTGCTGGACCAAACAATGATTTGAACCTGTTTGTGGACAATAGATGGATTTACATCCACATATTTTTCAAAATTTGGCTGTATTACTTAAAAATATTTTGGCAATCGTAATTATGACGTGCTGTTCGTAATTTTGGTCAGAATAAATTGGTGGGAAAAGTGTTGGGAAATGTCATTCCTTTCTATTTCCCAACAAAGACCTAGATGTTTTTAGTGCAAGTTCACCAAAATGTAGAGTAAATTATATGTGGATTAGGTGATTTGATGCTTGATTGATGCTTTAATTGATCATTATTGTGCATTATGATGCCACAGATAATTGTGGTCACTATTACACAATATGTGTACGAACATATTTATAAAGTGAACATACACAATTAAAATGTATCATGATCAGTACCAATTTGCATTCCACCTTTTAATTTAAACGCCCCCAAAACGGAAAGTTGTTTCTGGTTGGCTTGACCTTTCCGGTAAATACATCATATCTGCTGTTTTGCACTTAAAATACATTTGCACCAATATAATGGTAAACTATGTGATCTCAAACATCGGAAATGACTTTTTCTTTATTCGCCTGGATGATCTGTCCAATTAGACAACATTTTATTTGACTTCTGAGTGACAAGGGGCCGTTCACACAGAACATGCTCATGATTTTAAAAACGTGAGACGTCACAATAGTACCCAACTACACAGACACAGCGCTGACAAATGGAAAAGAAGACAGATTTTGAGATGCGTTTTTAAAAATGCAGCACCGATGCGTGACGCGCTGAAACATCTCATGTTTACATAAACAATTAAAAACAGTGCAGGCATTTGTACTGGTATTTTATAAAAGCCCCAATTACCTTGGTTTTTATCCCCCTTATTTTGAACACAAGTACGTGAAAAGAGCTTGATGTAGAGCGCAACAGTCTGTAAAAGTAAAGTAAAAACTGAAAGTGAAAGTAAAAACTCCATTCATTATCTCCATCGGAAAATTATTAGAATGAAAATTATGAAAAACTACATTACCCATGATGCTGTACAGAAAATTCCACCATTAAAAATGTGTTAGCCCCGCCCACTACTATGAAGCGCTGCGAATGACGTAATCTCCCTACACTCTCAAAATACTTATTTTGCAATAAGCTTGAAATATATTGTTCGTTCTTATATATATAAAATCAACATTTGAAATGCGTAGTTTTATATTTCTCCATCGTTTTTATATTTCTTTCTCTCACTGAACGTGTTAAAGGGATAGTTCACCCAAAAATTAAAATTAGCCCATGATTTACTATATGACATTCTTCTTTCAGACGAATACAATCAGAGTTATATTAAAAAATGTCCTGGCTCTTCCAAGCTTTATAATGGCAGTGATTGGGTATATTTTTGGGGAAATCAATCAAAATGCATCCATCCATGATAAAAGTGCTCAACACGGCTCTCAAGGCCTTCTGAGGTGAAGCGATGTGTTTATGTAAGAAAAATATCCATATTTAAAACGCTATCGACTACAATAACTAGCTTCCGACAGACGGCCGTACGCATTGATTTATGTCAAAAGAATAACGCTTGAACTTGACGTACAACGTAACGACGAACGCGGTTTCCCAGCGCTGTGTGTTTGAACCGCGAGCGGCGTCAAAGCTTACGATACTCCTACATCTACATCATGCATCGTCAAGTGTTTCTCTTTTGGCGTAAGTCAACTTGCGTAGGACGTCTGCTGGAAGTTATTTTTGTTGATACATTTTTAAATATGGATATTTTTCACACATTGAAAGACTTCCAAAAAAATATACCCATTCACTTTCATTATAAACCTTGGAAGAGTCATGAAATTTTTTAATATAACTCTGATTGTATTCGTCTGAAAGAAGAATGTCATATACACCTAGGATAACCTAGGGTGGGTAAATCACGGGATAATTTTCATTACTATCCCTTTAAGTACACAGTTTTGTACCTTTTGTTCATTCTCAAATACTTTTTTTTCTTCAAATGAAAGTGATGTTATGATCCTCCTCGTAGCTGATTGATTTAGTTCATGACTTTTTTTAAATCCCTATGGGACAAATGAATGGAAACAAATACTTCCGGAACAAACCCAGCTGAAAATGTGGACAGGCACTGTTACACTATTGTAAACTTTTATATCGTATCATATCATTTATATGTTACATTATAAACACACTGGTTAGTTTTAGTTTACTGAACTTTGTTATTCTTCTAGTTATTTACTTATAGCAGCTAATGAATCAGAAGTCTCGCACATTGAAAATGAAAATGACTTCCATGTTGCAAAATACGGTGTATAATTAGCAAAATATAGTTTAGATCTTTTACTTGATCTACTTGAATGAAAAAACCCTCCTTAAGATGTCATATTGGAGTGTGTTTATTCTGATCTGTTGAACTGGACGAGTTAATGAACAGAATCGTCTTCTTCCACAAACTCCCCAAACACACACCGGTAGCGCTGCACTAATGATGCAGTCGAGCTCAGGTTGCTGTCAGGCGGCTGTGATTAATTAAAGACAAAACTAGGCCAATTTGTCACTTTCTGTGGTGTGGTCGGATAAAGAGACTCGTGCTGCCATCTCTTCACTCTTCCATACGATCCTCCTTCAGTATGCGGCCGGGAGATTTTTCACGACGTCTTAATTGCCGTATTGGAAGAGCTCAGCGAATGTGAAATTCCTTTTAAAACACGTCTAGTCGTCGAAACAGCCAAGCCAAACACGCGTTGAATTGCCTGACCTACACCTAGAGTTGACTTATGACTTTTTGCCTAATAAATCAAGAGCCGACTCTTAATTCATGAGGAATGTGAATGAGACGGTTGGAGATATTCTTCTAAATGTCACAGCCGGTGCTGTTTGCTCTCTGACTCCCTGTTAAACCTGTCAGTGCCGATCGCCGATATGCAAGCGTCTCGTTGAAGAAAGACAGGTGTCTACTGTACACATCCGTCATTTTAGCCCGGTTATCCTGACTGTCAAGACCGTTCCTTCAGCGTCTGAGGATGAGAGGCTGGGAAAGAGAGGTCATCTCCTCCGCTGACCTCCACTAGTTCACGTCACTGAAGTCAGATGTGGGGTTTGAGGGATGTTGTCTTGTTGACTGCCAACACAACACTGACGATCTGCTTCCATACTAAGAAATTACAGTACAGACCCACATATAGTGTACAAAAAAACAGCACACATTTTCCATAGAATTGTAATGTTTGTATGCATTAGTGCATGTTCTATTTTGGCGAGAAAACATGTTTTTGCTCTAAAGTAAAATTTTATACTGTACTGTTCTTTCATTATTAATATATTAGCGCTGCCAAATCGATTAATAGTGATTAATCGCATCTAATATAAAAGTTTGTTTATGTAGTATGTGTGTGTGTGTATATATATTTTTCTATACAATCAGTGTGTGTGTGTGTGTGTATATATATATATATATAACTCTCCATAACTCTAATAACTCCGTGCATTATTTTTCTAATAATTCAATGGCCTGTCGTCAATTATTTTTTACATATAAATACATACACACACATATATACAGTAGGCTATATATTTATATATATGCATACATATGTGTGTGTACAAACACACACACACACACACATATACATATGTGCATTTAGTGTAATATTAACATATACATTATGTTTTTGTACAGAATGCATACTTTGTGTGCTACATTATATAAACACAAACTTTTATGTAAGTTGCGACTAATTTGAGTGTAATGGATTATTGAAAAATAAGCAAATGTTGGTTGGGGATTTGGTTCAATCCGTCAGTTTTCGAATGGATCCTGAAATCTTGGTGTTGCACTTAAAAATGCACCAAAAAAAGGACTAAATGATTGGAGAAGTCTGACGTCACTGGAAGATTGAGTTATTTTGGTCATCATCACAAGTTAAAAAAATTCACAAGATGATCTATAATTTACGGATATGCATTTACAAATTGGGGTGAATTTTCATTTCTTGTCGGCTTTAACATGTTCTGCTCAGTATGAGGTGTATTGAGCGACCCTTGAATGAAAGAAACAAGCAAAACACATTTTATCATGTTTACATTCCTACAAATATTCAAGATTTTCCACCAAAATTAGCGCAAATTTGGACATGCGATCCAAATCAGCAATACCGCAGTTTTGAATTTGTTTCTTCGTGAATGTAAACCGAAAGGAAACGTCTAAGTTTAACTTGTCATTGATGGGCAAATTTGATCTTGACTCTCTCGCTGTTCAGACTGCCAGAATATGACACGCTTCCACTCAGAGGTGACACTCTCTCTCTCACTCTCTCTCTCTCTCACTCTCTCTCTCTCTCTCTCTCTCTCTCTCTCTCTCTCTCTCTCTCTCTCTCTCTCTCTCTCTCTCTCTCTCTCTCTCCGCAGCCAACACACACATTTCCATTTCCTGCTTGCATGTTCCTTTCCTTGGCATTTCAGTTGATCTGTAGTGAAGCTGACAAAGATGGCTGTGTGTTTAATATATTCCAGCGGCACATTAACAGCGGGGTCTGAGTGGGGCTTTCACGTTAATAATTTAATTGCAGACGTGAATGTAGATGTTGTTGCTGCCGCAGATTTATGGTGATGGATTTCTCTTGTCTTGACTGTGGTGTCACAGTATAACCAAAATCTCACAGTAGATTTTACATCATCATCATGATCATGATCATATATCACAATAAAGTTATTTTTTGATTACAATTAATGAATAATAAATTATTCATTTATAGTATATAATTATTATAATAAATTATAAATATATATTAAAGACTATAAAATAATTCTTAAACTATTTATTTTTTTATTTTTAAAGAAATTATATATTATCATGCGGCCATGTCTACATAATCCAAAGAATTAAAAATATATTTTTATTGTTTTATTTTTTGTTTAATGGACACAAACCAAAAATATCAAATAATGATTATTCATTAAATGATTATTCATATCAAATAAATTTCTGACATAAAATCTGCTCCACATTATAAAACACGAGTTAAAAAAAAGATAAAGAAATATATTTCTTGGTGAAAAAAATAAATAAAATTCCAGCAATTTAATATTAATAAATAGAACTATTTATTGAACAGCTTTGTCGTTTACAGTGCTCTTTTAGTATAATTTATATAGTATTATGGTTTTTGTTTATACATTTTTTTTTTTTTTAGTTAACATTTATTTTCAAGTAGCTTAACCAAAATGTAATAATAATAATAACCCTGGTTTTGATAACTTTGTTTTGCCTTGTGCTGTAGTAAAATCTCTATAATTATAAAACTGATTCTGGGTTCTGATTGGATGATCCACATTCAGACAGCCCTCTTTTGGCTCCGCCCCTAATAACCATTTTTTTCCTGACTTATTTGACGCACGTCTCTGCTTTTGCACATTTCTTCATCTTTATTTGTCAGCATCTCGCGTAACTAGCAAAAAGTTGTCCTGCCCATCGAGAGCCGTGCGAATGCGATGTCTACCGCGGTATAAGTGCTACAGGAACTGTGTCAGATCTGTTTTTGCTTTCATCGGCCCGTAATAACATGCGGCTGGGAATCACACCGAGGGCCCCGGAGGCTCCTGGTGTGATCTTTCGGGGGCTGGAGGTCTTCTTCAGACCCCGCTCTCGCCGTCCCTTTAGCCCGAACCTTCACTGCTGACAGCGCTCATGTTTATTTCATCCTGTGTCTGGGCTGTCTCGTTTTTCTCCAGCCTCGATGTCATTAACGCCGGGAGAGAGGACCCTGCAGTGGCGCGGCTAATGAATTCCACTGCGGCTTCTCTCTCCTCACCTCGTTACCCCAGCTCAGGGTGTCAAATTAAAACTGCTGGAGAAAGGAGCGCGCGTGTGTGTGTGTGTGTGTGTGTGTGTGTGTGGGTGGGCGAGTAGTCATTGTGACTTCAACATTGTGGTCAATAATCAACAGCGTGTGGTTGCTAGGCTGGAAATTGCGGTGGTGTTTGAGGAATGAGTCAGGTTGATGGTCCTAGTGGGCTGAGGATGTTGATTGTGGCACAAAAGTAATGAGTTCCTGGCTAAGACAGATTTAGAGACGCTTACTGAGGGAGTCACATTGAGATATTGTGAATGCATTGGACTAGTTTTCCTGGCTGTGTCTCATTCCTCTCCCTCATCTTCTAGATATGGTGTTGCATACGGACACTTTTGGCCCTGGAAAACACTTATTTTTAAACTCACAAGTAGGGATGCACGATATATCGGCCACCATATCGGTGTCGGCCGATATTTTCATTTTTAATGTTATCGGTCTGATAAGAAAATTTGGCCGATATATTAAAGCCGATAAATAATGGATTATTTCCTTCAGCTGAGACACTTCGGATGTGCACTGTTCACCATGATGATTTTGAATTGCTCCAAAAAAGGAAAATATGGTAAAGTGCAACATGTGCAGCGCAAATCTGTCATATCGGCTACTTTAATGTGTAATTAGGAAGATCATAAATGTGTGCTCGGGACATGGATTTAAATGGTGAGGCTTTTGTTTTTGTAATCAAAAATTATATACAAATTTGGATTTAACTTTATTGGCAGTTATATTGGTTATCTGCTTTCAAATACAAATAATTATCGGTTATCGTATTGTCCAAAATGTTCATATCTGTGCATCCCTACTCAGAAGTTTATTTAATCAGACCACTAACCATCATAAACACAAATTCGGACATTAGAAAGATAAGGTACATAGTTTTGAGCAAGAGAGCAAATTGAGACACATTCACAATAAAATTACCTTCTCTCATTAATATCATAAATGGCAAAAGCAATGTATTTAAAGATCACTTTCTCTTCATCATAAAATGAGAGATTTAAATTCCTCTTCATACAGTGTGATTTAGGTCATTTGTCTGTGTTTGATGGAATAGTTAGCGCTTAGCATGGCCTGCTAATTGCGCTGATTTAGTTGTCATGATAGAAGCGTGACGGATGTGGACGTGTTATTGAGTTGTGTGGTGACGTTTCAGTTCTGCTTTCCCTGCTGAAAATAAACAGATTAAAGGTGGTTTGCAGGTCTAGCTGGTCATTCGTTTGCTGACAAACCGCTTTTAAAACCATCAACCCAGATCAGTCGGTCCAGATACTGTAGATCAGCTTAAGCTAGTTCAAGATATTCAGAAGAACAACTAGTGCTTTAATCACTGTATCATGACACCATCATATAGGACATTTTGTAAGGACAGAACTTAATATAAAATATTTGAATGATGTGCATGATTTCAGTTTTTTGACGCTGGTAAATGGTTGTGGTGTGTGTTTTGTTCATGCGTGTGTGTTTGTGTAGAAATCAAGCAGAAATGGCCCCTGTATCTCTTTCTCTCTTTCTCTGACAGCACTAGCAGATGGAAAATGGTGTCAATCAATTCATCAGAGTTGTGTGTCTCCTTTGGGAGTGTGTGTGTGTGTGTGTGTGTGTTGAAGGACGTTGGGGGCGGGGCTTAGAGATATAGAGAGATTCCTGTCTGGTAATGAAGACTCAGGTTGTGTTCAGAATCAAGTGATAGCTTACTACATACTGAACACTGTATAATATACTTTATCCTATATTATTTTTCAAAAAATAGAACGTGAAGCAGAGCACATTATTTAAGATATTATCTTAAAATCTCATAAAAATAATATAAATAAACAGTCATATATATATATATACACACATATATATATATATATATATATATATATATATATATATATATATACGTGTGTGTGTGGGGTTATTTATATATATATATATATATATATATATATATATATATATATATACAGTATATATATAATGCATATATGACACCATATAAAATGAGAAACTGTTGTTTTGTTTTGTTTTTAACCTTGGATGCATGTAAACCTATTGAAGGAGACTCCAAAACTAAATAAAAAAACCTTGAAACAGCATAATAATTTTGCAGCATGATCACATAATGAGTCACAGAGGAAACTTTTAATTACTTTTAATCCTTTCATTCATCGGCATGCAGGTCCAGTGCATTGTGGGACACATTATCCAGTGCAGTTTGCATTTGCATACCTTACAATTTCGCAAATCCGGGTTTTCCATGCATTCAGAAAATGTGCACTGTATAGATACTATAATACTGCAGAAATAATACGACTAGCATGCTCTCAGGCCACACCCCTCATTACTGGGAGGGTTGATTATGCAAATGCCGTAGCTGGAGCAGTATCAAGGAGAAGCACACGCTCTGTTATCGTTTGCTCCGCCGGGGCTCCCTCTCCCAGATCACTCATACGGAATCATGGCCTAATAGCATCCCATTACCATAATTGCCAACACAACTAGTGTTCCGTGTCTCAGTGCTTCTGAGCCGCTTCGGCACACGAGAGAGCGGGAGAATATTTCAATAGCCAAATGAAGGCCACTCCTGATGTGCGTCTGCGTGTTTGCATGCGTGGGGAAGGGCCGTTTGTTTAGTGACGACCCCGTGAGGACCTTCGCTCTTCACGGCACTTCATATTCCTCTGATGAGTTAACGGAAGGCTCCGGTGCTGCGTTCAAAAACACATTCCCATTACTTTTCAATTAATCCTTAACTCAAATATACAGCATCATGCTTCCTAACCAGCAAATCTAAATGCAGAGCATTTACATAGCATTGAATCATTGTGTCTTTGGACAAACAAGAGCAGGATGCCTGAAGGTGTTCAGAATAGCCATAATACTACTTTTGAAGTATATCATTCATATGCACATACATATACAAGACGGATCTTCCATTTGCAGTGAACCCACCAATAATGATAGCAGTCATATCAGGAGTGATGTCATATGAGGAGTTGTGTCACATGATCCTTCAGAAATCATTCAAATATGTCGATTTGCTGCTCAGGAAACATTTCTAAATATGATCATGTTGAAAACAGTTGTGCTGCTAAATATAAACCGTGATTTTTTCCTCATTCTTCTTCCTTGAGGAATGGAAAGCTCAAAAGAACAGCATTTATTTGAAATAGAATCTTTTGAAACATTTATAAATGCCTTTCTGATCCCACATTTTTAAACACTGTGTGCTTTAAAGTTTTAGTCATATTTTCTGCTGGTCATGAGGACTCAAGCGACTGCATTTGTTATATAAACTGCTGATAAATGTTGGTTTCAGATTGTAGCGCTCTTCATTACTTTGGCAGAGCTGCTCTCTCTCTCTTTCTCTCTCTGTATTGATGTTTTATTCCCGTTTCTGTGTGTGTTTTGCGGCGGAGGGCCTGTCATTCAGCGGATATGATCCGAACGCTCTGGACTCTTGGGGGGAGATATTTAACACCCACAGCCCCCGCTGTTTCTCTCCTCCTCCTTATTTCATCCTCCCTTAATGAGAAATCCTCCTAATTATTTCAGTGGCTGTACTGGGGACGGATCAGGAGCTCAAGGACGTGACTGTGATGCTGATGAACTCGCACGATCAATAATTTAGGTCTGAGCGGTAATGACAAGGCCAGTCGAACACAACACATCAGAGATGTGACACTTCAAGATAAATCCAGGAACAGCGTCTGTGTCAGGAGTATCAGCATGTCTTACGCTCAGCTTTTCAGGTTTATTTACTAGCTACCCATTTATTTACTACTCATTTGACTTTCATCATGTGGCATATTTATGCGGTGTATATATTTATGTTTGTGTCTATATGTACACTCACACACACACACACACACACACACACACACACACATACACACACACAGTATACTGTATATATTATATATATATATACACATGGACATTATGCATTATATAAATACAAACCTTTATGTTCGATGTGATTAATCGTTGTGACAGCACTAAACATAATATAATAATATTGTCAGGTGCCCTTAAATCGTCTTGTTTGTTGATATCGATTTTAATTCGATTAATTGCGCAGCCCTACTCTGCGTCTCTGTGAATATTTGTACAGATCTTATTTAAATCACCATAGACTTTGTGCTCAGGATTTCTGTCCACCCTACAGTAATTTTCAATTAGTTCCCAAATGGATAAAATCAAATTGCACTCTCATTCAATACCCCGTTCCACTCGGAAATATCCCACATTATGAAAGTCAAATGGGTGGCGAACCTTTTTTCATGTTGACTTCAAAGGTTTTCGGGTTCATCTTGAAGTTTGAAGCGATGCCCATGTGGACCAGTTTCTCCAGAGACATGCATCTTTCAGAGCACTACCCTTCAGACAGGCCTTGCCTGTAGCCTTCCGCTCAATTATTAAAGTGTGTTTCCTGCGTTCCCTCCCTCTCAGACACTCTTTATGCAGGAGAGGGAGCAAGTGTGCTCTGTAGTTCAGAACCAAAACCCAAAGCCCCTTCAGCTTCACTGACTGCACTCCCAAACCAAGGACAGACCAAAGACCATCCTGGAGCTGCAGGATCAAATAGTCAAATCTTTCCAGTAGTGCTGGACGTGTGTGTGATGCTGCGCTGGGAACATTTACACTACTGGTCAAAAATTTGCAGTTGCTAAGATTTTGTAGTGTTAAAAAAAAAAGAAAAAAAAGAAGTCTCTTCTGCTCCCCAAGGCTGCATTTATTAGATACAGTCAAAACAGTAATATTGTGAAATAGAATTACAATTTAAAATAACTGTTATATATATATTACTCCAGTCTTCAGTGTCACATGATCCTTCAGAAATCAATCATCTAATATGATGATTTGCTGCTCAATAACATTTATGATTATTATCAATGTTGAAAACAGTTGTGCTGCCTCATATTTTTTCAAACAAAGGGCATTTATCTGAAATAGAATATCTTGTAACATTAATAGTGTATTCCAAATAAAAAGGGTACCGTACACAATTCTTATATACAAATCTTATATTAAAAAGTTACTCATATGGTAATGTTTTGTTCAGGGTGTGTGAAGCTACAAAACTTCCTGAAAGATAATCACACTAGTTTCCACTCTCGCAAAGGCTTATGCTAATGCTTTTTAGTAAGTCTAGATCTGTATCTGTTGGAAATATGGATGAGATTCAAGTGTGTTTCATGTGGATTTAATATCCCAGACGGTCCCTCTTCAAACAACATGATGTATTGTGGGTTGAGCTACAGTTTTCCATCTCTCTGTTGTGTCTGTGTGTGTGTGTGTGTGTGTCTGTGTCTGTCTGTCTGTGTGTGTGTGTGTGTGTGTGTGTGTGTGTGTGTATGTGTGTGTCTGTCTGTCTGTGTGTGTGTGTGTGTGTGTGTGTGTGTGTGTGTGTGTGTGTGTGTGTGCTGCAGTACATGGGGAAATGTGATTGTGTGACAGTCATATGAGAGACACATTTGTGCTCTGTGATTAATGTGTGGGGTCTTGAGATGCTCCTCTAATTAAACCCAAATGCTTTAGATTGAAACGTTTGTTATTGACCCGCTGCATTACTAACAGACTCGCATCAGATACGCCTGTCGCTTGAGCATTTTGAGCTTTGCATTGCGAAAGACAAAAACTGATGCATTCTGCATTGTTTCCATCTTGATACATTTGGAAAGGTTGTTTTGTCCTTTAATTAAAGTCTCAAAATCTCGAAAATTATGCTTTTCAGACATGAAAGTGTTAAACCAGGATCATTGGTTAGTACTGAATTATTTTGTATTACATTTGTAAACTGTACATTTGTAAGCCTTGGTTTAACATTTTTGTTTGCATATTATGATAATAATAACTTAAGGGTTATTGGTCAAATACACATAATGACATTGTCAATATGCATGTAATTCACACAGTCGATTATGTCTATGCAATATTACATTTTTAAAACTTTAGTTAGACGTCTCTCTGTGCTTTTCTTTTGTCGTAATTTTAGTGTTTGAATAAAATATTAATGTTTTTGTAAACTGAGAAGTTTAATTAAAGTTGCAGAGCTCACACCAAAAGTAGAAGAGAAGAAACGGCTATTAGATTGAAAAATGGCTTCTTTCTTGCCCCTCGTTTGCCATGACTCATTCTGACAGACTTTAATATTCAAGCGCTGAATTAAAATAGATGTTGCTGCATTACTCGACATGCTGTCAATACGCCGGCGGTGGGAAGATACTCTGTCAGCTCCATGTCTGATGTCTGAACTCGCGTCTACAATCAGATCATTGACAGAGAGACACTGGAGAATAACAAATCGACAGCTGCTGTTAATCAATGTACGGTGACTTCATGAAATTCTTGTCGTCAGAGAGAAATATGACGGTTTCTCATCGCTCTGTTCATCTGTGCCTCGTCCAAAAGTCCGTGATGATTTTCCACACCGGAGCTGTCGAGCCGTCCCGGGTTTTTGACTTCAGGAAGCTCTCGACAGTCTTGGATTCAGCCGACAAAGTTCAGGATAACAAAAGCTGCTCGCGCAGATCCATAAAGAACATCAGATTTTCCATCAGGCAGTTTTACTTCAGAGTCTCATCGCTATCACTGAAAAACATTATTTCTTGCGCAGTATTTTTGTCTTTTTTTTCTTTTTTCTTGAAGCACAGTTGTTTCAGATTTTGATGGATGAATGGATGAATGGATGGATGGATGGATGGATGGATGAATGGATGGATGGATGGATGGATGGATGGATGGATGGATGGATGAATGATTGAATGGATGGATGGATGGGTGATTGGATGGATGGCTGGATGGATGGATGGATGGATGGGTGATTGGATAGATGGATGATTGGATGGATGGATGAATGATTGAATGGATGGATGGATGGATGGATGGGTGATTGGATGGATGGATGGATGGATGGATGGATGAATGGATGGATGGATGATTGGATGGATGGATGGATAGATGGATTATTGGATGGATGGATGGATTATTGGATGGATGGATGAATGATTGGATGGATGGATGGATGAATGAATGAATGATTGGATGGATGGATGATTGGATGGATGATTGGATGGATGGGTGAATGATTGGATGGATGAATGATTGGGTGGATGGATGATTGGATGGATGGGTGAATGATTGGATGGATGAATGATTGATTGATTGATTGAATGGATGGATGATTGGATGGATGGATGGATGGATGGATGGATGGATGAATGATTGGATGGATGGATGATTGGATGGATGATTGGATGGATGGGTGAATGATTGGATGGATGAATGATTGGATGGATGGGTGATTGGATGGATGGATGGATGGATGGATGGATGGATGGATGGATGGATGATTGGATGGATGGATGGATGGATGGATGGATGGATGGATGGATGATTGGATGGATGGATGATTGGATGGATGATTGGATGGATGGGTGAATGATTGGATGGATGAATGATTGATTGATTGATTGAATGGATGGATGATTGGATGGATGGATGGATGGATGATTGGATGGATGGATGATTGAATGGATGGACGGATGGATAATTGGATGGATGGATGGATGAATGATTGGATGGATGGATGGATGGGTGATTGGATGGATGGATGAATGGATGATTGGATGGGTGGATGAATGATTGGATGGATGAATGATTGAATGGATGGGTGATTAGATGATTGGATGGATGGATGGATGGATGATTGGATGGATGAATGATTGAATGGATGGATGATTGGATGGATGGATGGATGGATGGATGGATGAATGATTGGATGATTGGATGGATGGATGGATGGATGGATGAATGATTGGATGGATGAATGATTGGATGGATGGATGGATGATTGGATGGATGGATGGATGGATGGATGAATGATTGGATGGATGAATGATTGGATGGATGGATAGATGAATGATTGGATGATTGGATAGATGGATGGATGAATGATTGGATGATTGGATGGATGGATGGATGAATGAATGATTGGATGGATGGATGATTGGATGGATGGATAGATAGATGGATGGATGATTGGATGATTGTATAGATGGATGGATGATTGGATGGATGGATGGATGATTGGATGGATGGATGGATGAATGATTGGATGGATGGATGAATGATTGGATGAATGAATGATTGGATGAATGATTGGATGGATGGATCAATGATGGATGGATGGAAGGATAGATGGATCAATGATTGGATGGATGGATGATTGGATGGATGGATGGATGAATGATTGGATGGATGAATGATTGGATGGATGGATGGATGGATGGATGGATGGATAATTGGATGATTGGATGGATGGATGGATGGATGGATGAATGATTGGATGGATGAATGATTGGATGGATGGATAGATGAATGATTGGATGATTGGATAGATGGATGGATGAATGATTGGATGATTGGATGGATGGATGAATGAATGATTGGATGGATGGATGATTGGATGGATGGATAGATAGATGGATGGATGATTGGATGATTGTATAGATGGATGAATGATTGGATGATTGGATGGATGGATGGATGATTGGATGGATGGATGGATGATTGGACGGATGGATGGATGAATGATTGGATGGATGGATGAATGATTGGATGGATGGATCAATGATGGATGGATGGAAGGATAGATGGATCAATGATTGGATGGATGGATCAATGATGGATGGATGGAAGGATAGATGGATCAATAATTGGATGGATGGATAGATGGATGGATGGATGATTGGATGATTGTATAGATGGATGAATGATTGGATGGATGAATGAATGATTGGATGGATGAATGAATGATTGGATGGATGAATGAATGATTGGATGAATGATTGGATGGATGGATCAATGATGGATGGATGGAAGGATAGATGGATCAATGATTGGATGGATGAATGATTGGATGGATGGATCAATGATGGATGGATGGAAGGATAGATGGATCAATGATTGGATGGATGAATGATTGGATGGATGGATCAATGATGGATGGATGGAAGGATAGATGGATCAATGATTGGATGGATGGATAGATGGATGGATGGATGATTGGATGATTGTATAGATGGATGAATGATTGGATGATTGGATGGATGGATGAATGATTGGATGAATGATTGGATGGATGGAAGGAAGGATGATTGTTGGACTGTATTATTCCAAATATAAGACTTTTTTTTCTTAGAAATACATCTGAAAAAGAAAAGAAAAAACGTTTTGTCTTATTTTCAGGGTCTATACTTTTACATGATAAAAATACACACAATAGGTTTTCTTTATCAAAAAGCCTTTTCTAAAAGTTATGTCTTATAATCAGTGTCGTCTTATATTCAGAACAATACGGTAATAAAATGCTGTGTGTTATCAGTGGAAATGTGTCCAGACTCCAGTTAGCTGCCAGTGGCTTTATTCAGACAGATTTATGCGAGTATGATTTCTGACCAATCAGATATTCAGTATATCTTATATAATTATAGCTTTTGCAAAGCAGCACTGTAACGAGAGATTCAGTAGAAGAGAGATGCAGTTTCGGTGTCGTGTTGCTGTTCTTTTTTTGTTCTTGTTCATTAAACCAAAAAATATTACCATAAGGTTCACTTTGAGTTGTATTTTATAATTTAAGTGTGATATAAATAAGTCATATTTTTGGGAGAATTGACATGACCGTAACGTCACATTTTAAACTCTTTGAATTTTTCCTGCGTATTAGTGTGTAATAAGGGATCAAAGCCGCCCGCTGTGATTAAACCTGTTACTCTGAGATGTTTTCACATGATTTATATGTGCCAAATGGCAAATTGTCTCTAAATAATTACATCCCAGTTTGAGCTCAAGGTTGGAGTGTGCGCTTGTAGTAAGGCGAGTGTTCGTGGTGTTACGAGAAGGACGCGCAGAATGAAGATCCTCTGAACGGACAGTGACGGCAGTTTCTCGCAGTGAAAGAGGTTGTGTATGTTGTGTCCGTTGTGTGAGTGTCATGGTCTCTGGTCTGAATGGTTAAAGCAGAAACAGCCCCCTGAGAAAGACCATAATGACAATAAAGTCATCAATTACCCCCAGGATGACCGTTTCAAAGAGCGCTTTATCGCAGGTCCAAGAATAAAAGACTTTATTGGGATGTTTAAATGGACGGCGCGTTGTGCTGGGTCCGCTTTATGGCCCTGCGGTGACATCTTAAACTTTATAGAACGAGACTCTCAATTCAGCAGCATGAGCGGAAATGCTCATAAATTCTCTATATTAATGTGCTGGACATCCAATTGTTGCATGTTCAGCCTTTAAATATCCATGTTCTGATGATCTTATGTTTTTAGCATTAAAGTGAACCACAGTTTTTTAAAACTAAATTTTGGCTGTATTTAAATTACATGATACACTTTATTAAAGTAATAGTTCAACAAAAATGATGGATATTGTTGGCATTTACTCATTCCAGCTTGCTATATGAACTACAGGTGAAACTCGAAAAATTAGAATATCGTGCAAAAGTTATAATTTTGATGATTGTGGCTTACAGCTTATGAAAACCCCAAATTCCAATTTTTCTGAAAATTAGAATATTACATGAAATCAAAAAATAAAAGGATTTTAAATACAGAAATGTTGGCCCTCTGAAAAGTATAATCATGCATATGTATATAGTTATATATACTAAATATAGTAGTTTCACCTTTTAATTTGAATTACTGAAATACATAACTTTTGCACGATATTCAAATTTTTCGAGTTTCACCTGTATATTGTTATCATGAAATATGATTTTGATCATATCGTCCACCTCTATTGATTACCTTAATTTGTCTTAAGATGTCATCTCCCTTTAATGCTTTTGAACATAAGAAACATGTGTAAATGGGAGGATATGATGCTAAATCAGCCTGTTTTTACAGAGCTTCTTTAATGTCAGCATGAAGCAGAAGTTGCGCTCATCTTTTCTTCTCTATTGTGTCGTATATCTGAGTGAAACGCTTCTGGAACGAGAATAAATGTGGGCGGGGCTTGATTGTGTCTGTGATGAATTGATTGGATGGTTGTGGTTTGCTATTGGCTGATCTCATGTGAGTGACAGGTTATAGCCCCGCCCTCATCATCAGAGAAGAGAAGAGATGCTGCGAGAGGGAGGAGAAGTTATTCTGATTCAAGATTACGAGGAACATGAATTTAAAACATTAATGTTGTGCACGGATAAATAAAAAACAAGAATTTTGATTTCATGGTGACTTTAAAACCAGCTTGTCGACTACTTCTTCGCACTGACTAGCAATATGTAGATTTGCACATCCATATTTAAAACACATCATCCGCATATCCGTGTTTAGCAGGGCTGTTTCTCTGACATGTTTCTGTTAGTAAACAGGATACTGTATGAAGCTCTTCCTCCTCCTCTTCCTCGTTAAGTGTGTGCTGTTGTTCCTGTGGAGGTTTGGATGAATGTCTGCGAGTTGATGCTATGCAGGGGAAACCAAACCAGGAAGTCAATAGTGCTTGAATCTTTTATGAAGGCAGAGATATTCAGATCACAGATCGACTGGCAGTGCAGGAGACACAAGAGGAACGAGATGCGTCTCTTTTTAACCCTCCACTCATTAACGCTCTGCTGTAGTTGTCTAGTACTCATCTATCAGGACGTTCTTCCATTCCCTCTCTCCATGCCTCATCATTACAGAGAGCACAAACACTTTGGTTGCTTCAAGTGTATGAAATATTCAGTTTTTGTGCTAGTGTAACATATTCAAATGGGTCTCTTCACACGTTTCCTGCAGTGCTGTGCGATCGGAACGGTCAGTCGCACCATGCTGTCTTTTGCAGATAATTGCTCCGCACTGTGACTGTGCAATTCATTCCCCAAACGAAAATGGTAGGGCTTGTTCATTTTTTTTTTGTTGCTGATTTAGTCTGTAACCAGTGTAAACAAAAATGTAGTTGCAGAAAAAAAATTTGCAAGGGGGCGATACAGTTGGTGATCATTTTTATAAATATGTAAATAATTGTAGTATATATTTATATATATTATTTATGTAATATAAATGTGTAGATTATATATATAAATATATATATATATACATACTACTATATATATATATAATTATTAGGGCTGTCAAATGATTAATCACGATTGATCGCATCCAAAATAAAAGTTTGTGTTTACATAATAAATGTGTGTGTACTGTGTATAATTATTTTATATATATAAATACATACACATGCTTGTATATATTTAAGAAATATTTGCATGTATATACTATATATAGATTTATATATAATTTATATTATATAGAAATATAAATATTTCAGTCATTTATGTATAAATAACAAATTTTTCTTAAATATATGAATGCACGTGTGTGTACTTATATATACAAAATAATTTTACACAGTACAAACACATTTTATGTAAACACAAACTTTTATTTTGGATGCGATTAATCGTGATTAATCATTTGACAGCCCTAATAATTATATATTATATATACACACAAAAATATTATTATTTATTGAATATTTTATTTATAGATTATAAATATGTATATGTACAATGCTGGTCAGATTGATTTGCCCCCTTGGTAAATATGATCAAAGATGGCTGTAAAAACTAAATCTGCATTGTTAATGCTTTTGACATTTAATTTTTAAAAAATGCACAAAAAAAAGTAGGGGGGAAAATCACATTATGAAATAAATGATTTTCTCCAAAACACATTTGGAACAATTGTTTTCCCCCTTTTATTAAATACTTTTTGCAACCCTACTTTTTCCAAGATAACAGCTCTGAGTCTTCTCCTATAATGCGGGATGAGTTTGGAGAACACCTGACCCCAGATCAGAGTCTCTCCAGATCCTGCAGATTCACAGATCTTCAGTTCACTCATCTTCTACTGGGTTCAGGTCGGGGACTGGGATGGCCGTTACAGATGCTGGCTTTTGTGCTCAGTGACACATTTTTTGTTTTTTTGGATCACTGTCCTGTTGGAAGATCCAAACACGGCCCGTTATAAGATTTCTAGCACAGGCTGTCAGGTTTAGATTTTTTATCTCTTGGTATTTGATCGAATCCATGATGCCATATATCTGAACAACACCTCTGGCAGAAAAGTAAGCCCACAGCATTATAGATACAGCAGAGTATTTCATTTTACACATGGGGTACTTTTTTATCCCTGTATGAAACAAACCCATATTAAGTGTTTGCTGCTTTGTTTCATATATATATATATATATAAGGAAAGCATTTTTTTGCATGATTTTATATTTAAGAAGGCCTTGGCATTGAAAAGTTTGAAATTCCCTGGTCTAAAAAACGAGAGCCTGTTTTTGCTACTTTCATATTCTTGAAATGATTCTGTTGTTGCTCCTTCAGAGTGTGGTGTGTTTCTTCTCCTATCCTGACTCTCGCTGATGGTCTGTTCCCTCCTGAGTCATTAATCTAGAGGGAGAAGCCATTTTTAACATCCGCGCTGAAGCCCAGAGAACAGGAATCTAGCGCAGGATAGCCAAGGTCGCTTCACCACGGCTCAAAGACGTCTCATCTGAGCTCCCTCGAGTCAAAACACACACCTCGATGCTGGAGACAACGTGATATCACGAGGAGGCTATCCATGAACACACACATTACTCTCTGCACTGTATTTGTTCAGTTCTCCATCTGTACGGATGGCGAAGTTGTTTTTAGTTTTGACTGAATGCTTCTTATTGATTAGCCAGTGTCGTTCACTCTGCTCTTTGTCTCCATTAAATGTGTTTTCAGCGCAGTGCTAGCGGATTCATCTAATTTGCCATGCAGATCAACACAAACAAGCAACAAAAGCCGCAGAATGAGACGGGACGGGGAAGAAAGAGCCTATTGAGAGCGGTAGAATAGACTTCAGGCCTTTTAGCACTGCCAGAACCTTTCTCTGAGGTAAAGACATGCGCCAAAACTGAGCATGCAAAACAAACACGGTGCCTGCTTTATTTGTGCGCTCAATGGTGATTGACTTTAGGGTCAGTATAATGCGTATTGTGCACGCATGCGATTATGTATGTGGTGTGTCCGTCTGAGGTCTGGTGTGTGTGGCCCATATGTTTGGGTGCTGATAGTGTGTGGATTTGTGTGTTTGCGTGGCAGATAACAGGCTGTTTATAACCTTGGCAGAGTGTTGGGCTGTAATCTGGCGGAGGCATATTTCCCCTCACCGGCCGATAAAGGGCTGCTAGTGACTTTATCACACCGGCAGATAGAGCGCACACACACACACAATACACAGCGTTCAGATGCCTTATTTTTAGAAAGCTCGCTCTACCCCCCTCCAGTCCCCTGGAAAGAGCAATCAATTTCTACATCTGCCTTTCCAGGCTTCATGGGGACAATGCGACAAACCGAAGGGCCCTGGTGGTGTCATTAAAGGGTTTATTCACCAGCTCTTTTGTTTTTATGGAAATCCCGTCACCTTTAAAGGCAAATGAGCTTTTTTTATTTTTTTTATATATGATCATTTTTGCCCATTTATAATTTGAATGTCTCCCATCATCTGGTGTGAATGTTATGAGGCGAAGATGGAGTTGTGACGATCTGTTTTATTTTATGGCTGTTTTCACTCAGATTTGATGTTTATGTCATTGCCAAGGGCGGTGCAGTGCAGGGATGCTTGGGAAGATTCTTTAAAGCTGTCGTTTGTAAAGCTACATGCAGTTAAGCGACAGTCAAACCCTGATTTTGGGGGATAAAGTTAGCTTTCTCACATTTTATAGATTGATTAGATTTTTTTCATTGGCTTTCAGCCATTAAAACTTTTTTTTGTGCTAAAATTCGAATAACAATGTTTAATTTATAATGTTTTTTTTAAGGTTTGATACTATCAGGATTTACTCCATTATCTATTCAAATTGCAAGTATATACATTTTAAACTCACCGTGACAGGGTTGAAATAGTGCATCGATTTAAGGTGAGGAGACTGAGGGTTAGTAAAATTATAAATACTCTGTTTAGTTTCTACATTTACATTTACTTTTTTGCATTTAGCAGACACTTTTATCCAAAGCAACTTACAAACAAGGAGCAAAATCAGTTTTACCAAACATGTA
This sequence comes from Semotilus atromaculatus, assembly GCA_031834385.1. Classification (NCBI taxonomy): domain Eukaryota; kingdom Metazoa; phylum Chordata; class Actinopteri; order Cypriniformes; family Leuciscidae; genus Semotilus; species Semotilus atromaculatus. The sequence goes on along the minus strand of JAULUF010000016.1, from coordinate 11,425,320 downwards.
TATGTAATATACACTCAGCGGCCACTTTATAGGTACACCTTGCTAGTATCGGGTTGGACTCTTGCCTTCAGAACTGCCTTCATTTTGTGTGGCTGAGATTCAACAAGGTGCTGGAAACATTCCTCTGAGATTTTGGTTCATATTGTCATGATTGCATCACGCAATTGCTGCAGATTTTTCGCTGCACATCCATGATGCGAATCTCCCGTTCCTTCACATCTCAAAGCGGCTCTATTGGATTGAGATCTGGTGACTGTGGAGGCCATTTGAGTTTAGTGAAGTCATTGTCATGTTCAAGAAACCAGTTTGAGATGATTTGAGCTTTGTGACAGTGCATTATCATGCTGGAAGAGGCCATTAGAAGATGTGTTCACTGTGGTTATAAAGGGATGGACAAGGTCTGCAACAATACTCAGTTCTGCTCTGGCGTTTGAAAGATTCTCTACTGGTACTAAAGGCTAAAAGTGTGTTAAGATCCTCACACCACCACAACACCAGCAGCCTCAAACACTGAGACAAGGCAGGATGGATTCATGGTTTCATGTTGTTTACGCTAGATTCAAAATCGAAATCGAAAACATTTTACAATCTTCTATTGTCCAGTTTTGGTGAGACCGTCTGAATCGTTGGCTCAGTTTGTGTGTGTGTGTGTGTGTGTGTGTGTGTGTGTGTGTGCGGCCTCGGTTAGACGAGCGCTTATTTGAGTTACTGTTGTCTTTCTATCAGCTGAGATGTCTGGTCATGTCTGGTCATTCTCCTCTGACCTCTGACATCAACAAGGCGTTTTCTCTCACAGAACTGACGCTCACTGGATATTTTCGATTTTTTGGACCATTCTCCTTAAACCTTAGAGCTGATCCCAGTAGATCAGCAGTTTCTGAAATACTCAGATCAGTCCGTCTGGCAGCAACAACCACCCCACGCTAAAAGTCACTTCAATCACCTTTCTTCCTCAGTTTGACCTTCAGCAGTTTGTCTTGACCATGGCTGCATGTTTTGTGGACATGGTGCCATTATTATACTATGGTATTCTTTGAAATACCTTGGATTACAATACAAATGCCATTTGTATGTGTATATGGAATAGGGCTGCACAATTCATTTAATTTGTAATCGCGATTACAATTACGGATGCCGCAATTATGTAATCGTTTAAAGGTGCAATTACAAAAAAAAGTTCACTTACATTATTCTGTGTGCTTAAGATGTGTTTTTTTACAGTTTTTTACAGATGTGTTTTCTACAGCTTATCTTTAGGGTTTTTTACTTTGGTTTGGTTTCTTTAAATAAATAAAACAATACATTTGACATTTGAGGCTTAATGCTATAGAAAAGCAAAAAAAAAAGTTTTTCAGGAAGAGTGTTTTCAGCTTGTATTTTGATATGACAAAATGGCATGCAGTCGCTTCAAACAATGGCATAAAGCTATTCAAAACATTATTCAATGTAAATTATGATAATCATAATTAATAATCGCAATTACAATTTCAAGGGAATAATCGACAATTATGATTTTTGTCATAATCGTGCAGCCCTAATATGGAATTCATTTAGAACTTCATGGTTATATGAACGTACCATAGTATTATTACTTGATTGGTTCTTATGTTCATCGAAGTGAATTGCTTCATTGTGAAACCGCATACACAATGCCATGTGTAGTTTCACAAGTTTACGGGAACTAAAACTATTTTTGCACTGATAGATTTGTGTTTCAATCAAAGAAAGAAATTCATACAGGTTTTAGAATGATATGAGGGTGCGTAAAAGATGACTGACTTCATTTTTAAAGCGAATTATTCCTTTAACTTGTCACTCAGTAACAATCCATGCTTGATTCTGGAACTGCAAATGCAAATGAGCAGCAACTCAGTGCTGTTTTGACCAATAGGAGTGCAGACAGAGATCCAGCTCAGGTCAGGTAAGAACGACTGTCAGTGTGAAATGTGAATGGGGCTTCAGCAACTCTGTCATTATGAACCTATTTCTGTAATTGTGTCTGGTAAAATGGCACATTTTCCTCATTGCTAGCGATTGTTCATCACTGTCAGGTTCTTTCTCGTGAGGTAAACGAGTCTTCATCTTTCCATGATGCCGCTTCGGCACAATTATAAAGTGGCGTCTTCTCGGGAAACTGCTAAATTGTCATCCGTGCTACAAATTGCCAGTGCTCAAAGATTCTCTCACTGTTTTACACTCACAGTTCTTCCTCAATCCTCTCTTTCTCTTTCTCTCCGATTGGAAAAGATTCTCTCCTACGATCATCCCAGTGCACTTCAGGGTAAATACAGGCCGTCAGCATTAACATAAGATTATTTTAGAGACTGTCAAACCTGTGCAGCAAGTGTGTGTGTGTGTGTGTCCTTTCCCAACACATCTGCCAGCGTTTCTTATTCCTATGTTTTTTTTTTTTGCTTGAACACAATCAGTGCATCTGAAATGCTCCTGAATTCTTTATTTTTCCCCCATCATGCCTTTTCTATCCGAACAAGGACTGTCAGTTTTTTCCTGGAACTTTCCTCCGTCAGCGCAGGCACCGCTATACTTTTCTACCGACATCACAAGGTTCTGTTGAAGGAGAACAACACGATGGAGCGCGATGATTGACTAGGACAACGGCATACATGCATGCATAGAGGCATCAGAGTATGTGCGTGCCTGTGTATTTTTATATATACACACACACACACACACACTAGTGCCTGCTTCATAAATTAGAATTACGTATTCATAGAGCGCAGCGGCAGGGAGGCTTGTGAGAGAGAGTCTCATGAGGGCCGCAGCATCTAGGTCAGAGTGATTTTATCATTCCGCTGGAGGAATCCTTCAGAGACAGCTGGAGTCGGTTACTTCAGAACGTGTTCAAGTTTCTCAGAATAAGACAAAAGCATCCCAGCATGTTATTAGCCTCTGGAATCAATCACAGAGAGACACTTTTAATTAGTGGGCTTCGTAAGATGGGGTTCGCAGTGAGGGTTAGCGGAACCAGAGAAGTCAACGGAATCTTATTTTGACCGATTCATCAGTGTTCTAAATAGAATGTCTGTCTTTGTAATCATGTGTTAGAATGTAACAACTTGCTCTGCCTCTGAAACGATAATATTCCCTTTCACTTGTTGTAAATGTGTCTCATTATGGAGTTGAAATGGATTGTGAATGGCAACCTTTGAGGTAAGTATAAGTTTGGGGTCAGTAAGTTATTTAGAGAAGTCTCTTCTGCTCAGCAAGGCTGCACTTATTTGATCAAAATACAGTAAAAACAGTGATATTGTGAAATATGTGAATATATGTTAAACTGTAATTTATTCCTGTGATCAAAGCTGAATTTCCAGCAATATGATGTGTGCCTTCTAATATGATGACTTACTGTTCAAGAAACATTATTATTATCAATGTTGAAAACTAATTACATGACTGAACATCACTTCACTCCTGGACTGGATCAAATTAAAGCCGTTAATGACTTTGACTCCGAGGTTTTAATTTGCCGGAGGTGTCCTCTGTGTCTCGTGACCTTTGACCTCAGCTCTCCTGATGTAGGCTCTTCTAAAATTCATGTCTTCCCCTCTCGGCTGACCCGTGATCCAGCAGAGCAGGCGTGATCTTTCACTCTCAGCCTTTCATCATTTTTTCGGCGTCTTGATTGACAACAGGAGTTTCCCGTGACCTATATTTGCATCTGCCCCGTGACCCAGATAGTGCTGGTGTAATGAGTGTCCGGTGGAGTCCTCGCGCCGCTGATGGAGTGTGTCCCCAGGGCCTGTGTGTCTGGGGTCCGGACTGTGGACACTGTGTGTGTGTGTGTGTGTGTGTGTGTGTGTGTGTGGAGGGGGGTCACGCATTACTATTCATGGCTTTGAGATGACAGGATGGTGGGAGGCCTCTGCTTGATGGAGCAGATTCATTCTCAGCCAAAACACACACATCTTCACCAGGGTGCATCATTGAAACATAGATATTCCTTGTTGGAAACAGTGTTATTTTATTATTATTTTTTACAATATTATAGTACAGGTGAGAAAATTAGAATATCGTGCAAAAGTTTGTGTATTTCAGTAATTCAAATTAAAAGATTTTTTCAAATTTTTTTTTTTTTTGGATTTCATTTAATATTCAAATTTCCTGAGATTTTGAATTTGGGGTTTTCATAAGCTGTAAGCCATAATCATCAAAATTATAACTTTTGCATGATTAATTTTTTTTCGAGTTTCACCTATTTATAAATCATTTAAATTAGCTTTCATTTTTATATTTTCAGTTTTCATTTTAGTTTGTTTTAGGAATTTCTTGTTTAATCATTTTTATTTTTTGTATTATTACTATAGAGCTTTAATTTAATTTATTTTCAGTTTTAGTACATTTAGTAGTTATATTTTAACTTCTTAACTGAACTTATATTTCAGTTAATTGTCAAGGCAGCATTTCTAATTTTTGTTTAAGTTTAAATTTATTGATCTAATATTTATAATTCATTTTATTTCAGTTACCGAAAACATTTTTAATAGTTTCAGGATAGTTAATAGTTAAATAGTTTTAGCAGGGATGCACAACATAACATTGTCTTATTGAAATTTGGCCAATATTAGGGATTTTTTAAGTTATTGATAAATCAATATATTTATTTATATATCATTTATCGATATATCCGTCATTTCTCTTATTTCTTTTTTATTTATTTAAGATGACCTTTTCTGTAATCTAATGTTCTATCACTTGATGTATCATCAAGTTCATTTAAAACAATAATAATTTAATAACTCGTCTCAGTCAAATACACATTTTTCAAATTGTACATTATAATATTGTGATGCCTCAATTCACATTTATAAATTACTAATGTTTGTTTTTGGTGTTTTATAAAAAAATAAAATAAAAAATAAACGCATTTATACCCAACAGCTTAGAATTTTTTCCATATTGATTATCTGCCAATATTTTTGATTTGTTTAATTGAGATTTTTTTATTTTTTATTTGTCGGTATCTGCCAATATTGATATGTAATTAGACACTCTCATTTATCCTTTTTTTTTTTACATTTAGAACTTTTCTATCATCTAATGTTCACAAGTTAATTTAAAACACAAAGATTTTTTTCCATATTGATAAATATTATAGATTGTTTTATCAGTATCCGTCGATATTATCTTATTTTCTATGTTTCTTATTTTTTCGTGTTTTTTCCCCCAGTTTTTTAAATAAATTTGCATCAAATTTTTCAACAACAAAAAAATCAGGTTTTATTGGAATCGATTCACAAGTGTTCACGTGCTTCCGTCTTGGCTGAGTTAAGGATGTGTTGAGATGTTGTTCTCAGGGTATTTCTGGTCATTTTGAAGTCTCTCCTGTTTATGTGGAGGGTTGTGTGTTAATAGAAGGTGACGTGTTTTGATGTGTTGTGTTACATGTCTCTGAATGGCAGGAGGAAAGTCGCTCCAGCACAAATGGAGGACCCGCGGGACTCTCTCTCTCTCTCTCTCTCTCTCTGCAGCTGTGAAGCTCATCTCAGAGACGCTATCAGACAGACGCAGACAGAGCTTCACTGGCAAACACAAAGAAAAAGATATTTATGTAGCTCCAAATATGAACAACAATGCCTCAATCCAAGAGCAGATATCTCAGTGCATCTTGCTGCAGTGCTCAGTTTTATGTTTCTGAGTTTTCCTTATGCATGTCAGATGCTTTTTACTGTCATAGTGGCTCCATTGAGGCCTAGGCTTAAAATACACGTTCTCAATAAAGGTATAATTAAAATGCTTGTGCTAATGTGGGCCACATGGAACACATAATGTCTTGATTTCTGTCTAGGAAACTGTTTTCTCTGTTTTATTAAAACCAGAGCAGTCTTATGTTTTAATGTCATTTGACCTTTGGAGTAATTTTCCATTAACCAACATTCAAAGTGTGTCTTGTCATTAATTAATAAATTATGACATTAATACATGTAGCTACATATTATTTATTCAATGTTGCTGTATTTTATCACTTTGCTGAAATTTGAGTTAGTGATATTTACAGTGGTTATTGGTTTTTGACCATAATTGGTAACTATGGTTTAATTGAATGTGGCTTATTGAATGTTGAATATAAAATAATGGTTGAGTTGTGTAATGTAGTGTAAAGTAATGGATACACCAATGGAGTTGCACGATTCTGGATAAATTGGTGAATAACGATTGTTTTCACGACTAAACATAATAACATGTAATTTACTAGAGGTTCTGACAAATGATTAACTGATGCAGTCTATTTAAATGTTTAATTAATCTGAATTATTTATTTTAAAAAATGGTTTTAAGTGAATGATTCAATGACTCTCATAAATACTCCACTTGTTTATTTACTGGATGAATCAGCATTTTTGAACGAATCTCTTGAACGAATGATTCAATGACAAATACATGTTTTAACAGTCACTTGTCGCCACCTACTGGTGTAACGATGTAATGATACAATCTTTATTTGAAGCGCCAAGTGACTTTTAAAAGGTGATTGACTCTATTTTGATCGCTACTAGACAACAGTGTTTTTATCCGAACTATAAACTTTTATCCCATTACTTCTGTGATAATTGTAATATTTGTAACACAAAAATAATGATGCCGTGTAATTGAAAAGATGTTTCATACACACAGTCACACATGTCAGCTTCTCTCTGGCTCAGCGACAGTGCAGATTTTGTCAAGGTTTAATAGACGCCGGCGAATCGTTGTCATGATGAGTTCACGAGTGTTTGAATCGAGATCGCCATCTTTGAACGATGAATCGTGCAGCTCTACGTCCTGTTATTGAATCTTCCCTCATGACGTTGTTTCATGAGACCATACTCTGAAAACATTTCTCCATCCTCTTTTCATGTGAGGAGTTTAAATCCTGTAGGCCTAGATGTTGTGTGCCGTCCCACAAGCCTCGTGTGATGTTTTAATGAGAATTAGAAGCTGGTAGCGCTGAGCGCTCCGCTGCGTTTCCTTAAACTGCCAAGTAAGAGCCCCATTAATAATGCAGCTCATTAAAGTGTGTAATTAATCGGGAGCGGTGTAACGGGGAGAGCAGGGGCCGCTCTGGGAGCCGAGAGAGAGAGAGAGAGAGAGAGAGCGAGAGAGAGAGAGATCGAGAGAGAGAGGGAGAGAGAGAGAGAGAGAGCGAAAGAGAGAGAGCGAAAGAGAGAGAGAGCGAGAGAGAGAGATCGAGAGAGAGAGAGCGAAATAGCGAGAGAGAGAGAGCGAAAGAGAGAGAGCGAGAGAGAGAGAGAGAGCGAAAGAGAGAGGGAGAGAGAGCGAAAGAGAGAGAGAGCGAGAGAGAAAGAGAGAGAGAGGCCTCTGACTGATGCATTATTTATGTGCCAGAAAAGAGGAGCCAGACTCAAATGAAATGAGATAGATTTGCTCGGCCTCCGTCACTGCTGGCATGCGTCGAGACTTCTGCTGGCGTTACGACCCATCCTGCGTGTGTGTGTGTGTGTGTGCTTTGTACAATAAATATTGAAGACTGGCTTCCATTCTGCAGCCTCTGTGTTGGACTGGAAAGGTCAGTGTCTTGGCTGGTGAGTCTTTTGTTCTTGAGTTGTGAAGTCGCAGCGGGGGATTCTGACGGATGTGTGTATGCACGGCCCTTTACTGTCGGTTTTATTTTGTGCCAAATTCTGCGATTTCAGTTTTATTTTTCACTTTCAATTTATAGCTTTAGTTGCATTATAGCCTATGTGACAATTTAAAATACAGTAATGGTCATATTTACTGTGTGACTTGCATCATAAAGCAATTTTGTAGGATTTCTAAATTGTGTTCCATTTAAAATAAACTTTTTTTTTTCTGATTCACCAATTCCCTTTCCACCATCACACCGATTCCTATAGATGGCATAAAGTGGAGCTGCACGATTAATCGTTAATGATCACGATCTTGATTCAAACACTCACGATTCATAAATGGCAATGATTCGCCTGTGTCTATTAAACCTTTGACAAAATCACAGCAAACATTCGAATCTGTCAACAGCGTCATAATCAGTCTTTTCAACCACACGTTATCATGATCTCTGTGTTACAAATACTCTAATTATCACAGAAGTACAAGTCAAAAGTTTATAGTTCGTATATAAAAACACTGAGTGTCTACGGTAGCGATCAAAATAGAGTGAATAAGTAACTTGGTGCTTCAAATAAAGATTGTATCATTACATCGTTACACCAGTAGGTGGCGACAAGTGACTATTAAAACATGTATTTGTCATTGAATCATTCGTTCAAGAGATTCGTTCAAAAACGCTGATTCATCTTTGAGTCTTTGAGTGTGTCATTGAATCATTCACTCAAAACGATTTTTTAAATTAATTAATTCAGATTCATTAAACGTTTTAAATAGATTGCAGCAATTAACATTTTGTCAGAACCTCTAGTAAATGACACGTTACTTTTAGTTGTCTGTTCAGAATCGTGTGAGAATCGTGATCTCTGTTTGAAACACACACACAAAAAAAATCAGGATTCTCAATTTATCCAGAATTTTGTTTTCTCTATTCAATTTCTCTCATAATTTCAATGTGTCGCCTTGTCTCGTTGTTTATTCTTGTCTTGAAAACCGTCAATGTGCACTTTGGCCAGTTTGTGAAGAACATTGGACACCTGTAATTACACTTAGACAGAGGGTTTAAAAGTGGGAATCATCCACACATCCTTCCACAGCACAGGGCGTGAGATGAGCAGTGCATCATGGGTAAAACGCTCTCACTTTATGAACAGGCCCGTCTCTTCGTCCCGACAGGGCTTCACATGGGCTGCTGTAATTTGCTGCGACTTGGCTAATCAGAGTAATTATGGCTTAATTACGGTTAATCACTTTTACATAAACTTGTTGGCTGAGAGAATGATGCTTTATGAAATGTGCCACACATGCGCACGCGTTTCTCATGCAGTCTGTCGCGTTTACTTGAGACTTTATGCTTTACTTCTGCATACACAACTGTTTTCCATCCTGTTTATGCACTCATCGTTCACACTTTACACCTATTGTATTCCTGTGCTGTCTAAATGGAGGTTATTAGGTTATTAAAGATGAAGTATGTTTTTTTGTTTCAACATTAAAATACTTTCTTGTACTAGTTTAATATAGTGATCCACTATCCACGCAATTCAATTGTGAATTGTTTGGTAAAAAGTGTTTTTTAAAAGCTCCTGGTTTGCTGTGCTGAATTGTAGAGCTGCAAAAATATTAAACAAAATAAGTATTTCTATTTTACTGAAAAATAATTTTATTTTTACAGTACAGCTCTGAAATTATAATATTAATATTTATTGTTGTCTTTACTTATTTTGAAGCAATAATCCATCCAGCTTTTATTTTGGAGGAAATCCACAGTGAGCCTTTGCAATTAAATAATTGCACTAAGCTATATTGCAAATTTGGTTATTTTCGAAAAATCTTTCAGCGCTACTGTAGAGTCAAATATAAATAATCTATTCCTCAAGAGTAAACTCTTGCATGTCAGTTGCTGGCTCTACCAATGGCTGGAAAGGGTGACTTGAACACCCTAGCATGTGCATAGCAACACCCTAACTACCACCCACGCATCATCACAGCAACACCCTAACTACCACCCACACATCATCATAGCAACACCCTAACTACCACCCATGCATCATCATAGCAACACCCTAACTACCACCCACGCATCATCATAGCAACACCCTAACTACCACCCACGCATCATCATAGCAACACCTTAACTACCACCCACGCATCATCATAGCAACACCCAAACTACCACCCACGCATCATCATAACAACACCCTAACTACCACCCACGCATCATCATATCAACACCCTAACTACCACCCACGCATCATCATAGCAACACCCAAACTACCACCCACGCATCATCATATCAACACCCTAACTACCACTTACGCATCATCATAGCAACACCCAAACTACCACCCACGCATCATCATAGCAACACCCTAACTACCACCCACACATCATCACAGCAACACCCTAACTACCACCCACACATCATCATATCAACACCCTAACTACCACCCACACATTATCATAGCAACACCCTAACTAACACCCACGCATCATCATAGCAACACCCTAACTACCACCCACGCATCATCATAGCAACACCCTAACTACCACCCACGCATCATCATATCAACACCCTAACTACCACCCACACATTATCATAGCAACACCCTAACTAACACCCACGCATCATCATATCAACACCCAAACTACCACCCACGCATCATCATAGCAACACCCAAACTACCACCCACGCATCATCATATCAACACCCTAACTACCACCCACACATTATCA
>JAULUF010000016.1:11270000-11410000 GCA_031834385.1 Semotilus atromaculatus | reverse complement strand
CCGCGGATAATCAGACGGGATAAGAAATGTGAACTGCCGTTCCATTCAGAGCTGATTTATTTCGGGACGAAACTGATCCTGACATGGATATAATCTCATGCATTTCTTACTCCAGTTTGACAGAAAAATAAGTGAATGTCTAAATGTGTTTTTATGACAAGTAAAAAATTTGTTCTGTTGCATTTCGTCTAGCCGGTTTTTAGTCAATTACTGTAATCGTTTAGACACCTACCGACTAGTTCATTTTTTAAAATAATGGAGTTTTGCACATTCATCCTAACTTAAACTAGGAGGGATGATTTTAGACACTTTCATATGTAGAGTTTCAGAAAATGGCAAGCCGTAAGTGTCAATCATACTATTGTTTGTGCAACTACTGGCCGTTAAAACAGGATATTTCATTCTGAAGGTCAGAGGGAAGAAAATTGTCAGGGTAAAAGTAAAGTATGAAAGTAAGAAATACAATTCTGACTTTATTTCTTACAATTATGAGATGCAAACTCACAATTTTGAGAGAAAAATCTGAATCGCAAGATATAAACTCACAGTTCTGACAAAAATCATTTTCTTTCTTGTAAATGTGAGAAATAAAGTCAGAATTTTGAGTTATAAACTCGCAACTGCGAGAGAAAAATCTGAATTTTGAAGATTTGCAATTATTAGAACAAAGAAAAAAAAAACTTATTGCAATTGCGAATTCCAGTTCTGACAAAAAGTCAGAATTGCGAGAAATAAAGCCAGAATTGTAAATTATACATTCACAATTGGTAGAAATAGTCAGAAGAAAGTCAGTTCTGATGACTTTATTTCTCACAATTATGAGAAAAAAGAAAAAATTCTTTTTTGAATTTGCGAGTTTATATCTCACAATTCTGAGACAAAAACAGAATTGTGAGTTTTATATTTCACAATTGCGAGAAATACAATTCTGACTTTATTTCTCACAATTATGATACATAAACTCACAATTCTGACTTTTTTCCTAAGAATTCACAATTGCAAGTTATAAAGCCCGAATTGCAAGAAATAAACTTGCAATTCTGACAAAAAGTAAATTACAAGAAATAAAGTCAGAATTAAACTCATAATTGCAAGTTATATAAATGTAGTCAGAATTGCGAGTTATACATTTGCAATTGCGAGAAATAAAGTACATTCATACATTTAAAAGTGAAATTCGGCATATTCCATTAAAAAAAACAAAAACAGTTTTAACTGGTGCACAATGAATCTTGGGATAGGATAGGCTGTGAAGGATCCACTTGTTCTATCATTCGCAGCTTGGGAGACTTGGGACGCAGCTAAAGTGAGAATTACGAGTCAAAATTGCAAGTTATTAAGTCCGAATTCGAGATATAAAGTCGCAATAAAAGCGTCCATGGTGCAAGCAGAACCCTTGAGTAAAACGACGAGTTCTCTTCACAGATTTAGGGAGGTGTCTGCTGAATCTGCACAGTTGCAGATGATCTCCTTTTGTCCTGCTGGACACATCATTTAGTCCCAAACTGTCATGTGTGTCTTGTGCTTGTTGGAGGAAGACGGGCCGCAATCGCTGGTTCAGCTGGAGTCATCATGCCTCCTTTTATAGAAGTTCAATTAATATTTCAGTATCTGCGGGAGCCGTGGCTTGAAGCAGAACCACTTGATGTTTGGCTAATGGAAAATGCAGAGAACTCGGAGTACTAAACATCCTTCCATGCTGAAAAATAAAAAAATACAAGGCTTTTGGAGACGAGCCACTGTGAGAAAAGGTGCATGAATCCTGCATGTGCCTTTCATCCAATAACACGACTCGGTTTCTCGGAAATTAAACATATCGTCTCCGATAAACAAGCCAACGGAGGAAAAAATCCATTGTCTGGTCAGCCTGTGGCCTTGGGTTTTTATTAAATATTGATTTGATTTGTAAAAGGCCACACGCTGTGGGCTTGAGCAAATGTCATGAACTCCCATTTGTTGTGTAGCGGTTCTAACAATCTGTTGAACTGAACATCTGATGTTTAGGTTTGGTGGCTCGAGTAAAAACCAGCCGATCTCCTTGACCTTCTGAACGCAGATCTGGCAAAGTAAGCCTGATTTAGCTATTTGCAAATATAATTCCTGTTGTGCATGTGGGATGTAACTCGCAACAGCTGACAAAACAAGTGCAAGCAGAGTAAATCTTCAGTAATGTCAAGTAAATGTCTGGACTGAGATGTGTGCACGATTCAGTTGATCTCATATCGTAATGAAGGAATTATGGTCAAGCGTTTTATGGGATTCATGAGATTAGCTGCTTGTTCCTTCATAAAGGAAGTACATAAATGTGACACAAAACCAGACATAAGTCGCACGGGTATATATTTGGCAATAGCCAACAATAGCCTACATTGTATGGGTCAAAATTAAACCCACAAATTATTTTATGCCACAAATCATTAGGATATTAAGTAAAGATCATGTCCATGAAGATATTTAGTAAATCTCCTACCATAAATATATGAAAAATGTAGATTTAGATTGGATGTAGCAAAATCGCGAACAAAAATGGACAACTTTAAAGGTGCAAAACGCAAGTCTCTGAGTTTTTGCAGAACTACGCCCCCTCTGGCGACAAGCGAAACTGCAACCAGAGTGGTGGCACTAGACAAAATTTGTCTTTTCTTTACTTTACGTGGAGTTTGCGTTGGGGTTTGGAATGGACTACAATCCATCTTCTACCTTTGACGCACGAGTTGTCTTCGCTGATGCGGAGAATGGCGGCTTATACACAAACCTGCGAGACATAGCCTGGTGAGCGTGAACGCGCATGACGTCACGCCCAGTCTCAAATTCGAGCCCGAATCCCTCTTATATATTTTACTGTACAGGATTATAGAGGCAATCTCAGTGAGCAGAGAAGGGCTCATTCAGCCCATCAGGCAGTTCTTTAAGCATGTATAGGATAGAAAAACAGGTATTTTTAACATGAAAAGTTGCTCAATGCACCTTTAAGGGCGATTTTCTCAATATTTAGATTTGTTTGCTCCCTCAGATTCCAGATTTTCAAATAGTTGTGTCTTGTTCTAATATTGTCCTATCCTAACAAACTATGCATCAATGGAAAGCTGTGATGATGTATAAATCTCAATTAAAAAAAAAATGTTTTGGTCTTGTGGTCCAGGGTGTTCTACCGTCTAGGGCCAGCCGCAGCATAAATGATTGTGCGCTCACTCACAAAGATAATGTTCAAACAAATATAAATGTAAAACCAGAAACAAAGGGGTTAAATTTAGGAGTGGACAAGGCAAAAAAACAACAAAAAAAAAACTAGTTTAGTACCCTCTAAATTCCCTAAAAAAGAAATAAATCACATTAAAAGAAAAATACAACGCAACTTCCCTCCTTCACATATAGTCTTTTTATCTGATGTTGTAATGTTGTAATGTGATTCATCTCAGAGCTGGTTGGTTCTGAATGCAGTGAAAATGGTTAGGAAAAAGCTTCTTTAAGAGATAAACGAGAAAGCGACGTTAACAAGGCTAGAGATGTCTTTTCTCCGAGGCGTTAAGCTAATCGCTCCACGCCGCCCTGCTGGAAGGAACCGTGCCGCTCCGACACTGGAAAATATTAGCAGGAATCAATTAGCCTGCCATTATGGAGTAAAGTGGCCTTCAGTGAGTCGTGTAATTATGACCCAGAGCCAAGCCCGTTCTGTGCAGGACCCTTTCCCTCATTCCGCTTAATTGTATTTATTTAAGATAATCCATTCAGTGGTTTTAATTATGTGCTCTAGTTTACGAGAGAGATAAATAAATCATCATTTGTCTCGGTGAGACGTGGTCTTGTAGGATGTTCCAGCGTGCGGTTTATCTGTGCGGTCTGACTCTTCAGCCAAGTGTCAATTGAAAGCAAGTGCACAAAAGACTGCTATTTAAAGTGTAATCCATCAATGGAAAAGAAATAAAGGAAATAATTAGAAAATGGAGCTCATTTAGAACAGTATTTGGACAAACCCAAACCCCAAATATTAAACTTCAGCACTTGTCCCACAGTATTTGTGCTACGAATATAAATGACTCTTCAAATCACACAGCTTGTTGAGGAGAGTTGGTCTGGCTCTTTCTATTTTTTCCTATTTTTTTGTTTATTTTTATTACAAGCCTAGAGTCTGACTCATTTTCTTCAGGTAATAATATATATATATATATTTTTTTTTTTCACAAGCCTAGAGTCTGCATCATTTTCTTCAGAAAATATTATTTTATTTTATTTTATTTTTGAGGAGAGTTGTTCTGGTATTTTTCTGTGTGATCTGACTCTTTCTATTTTTTCTTATTTTTTCCAATTTTTTTATTTTTATTACAAGCCTAGAGTCTGACTCATTTTCTTCAGGTTATATATATATATATATATATATATATATATATATATATATATATATATATATATATATATATTTATTTTTTACAAGCCTAGAGTCTGCATCATTTTCTTTAGAAAATTTTATTTTATTTTATTTTATTTTATTTTTGAGGAGAGTTGTTCTGGTATTTTTCTGTGATCTGACTCTTTCTATTTTTTCTTATTTTTTTTCATTTTTTTTCATTTTTATTACAAGCCTAGAGTCTGATTCATTTTCTTTAGGTAATATAATATATATATATATATATATATATATATATATTTTTTTTTTTAAGCCTAAAACCTTTATTTTTTTCAGAAAATATAAATTTTTTCAGAAAATATTATTTTTTTCAATTTTTTTCAATTTTATTATGCCTTGCATGACATCATACGTTACTGTTTTAATTGATGGCAGGATGCGCCACTGAAACGACAGCGTTTGATTGGTGGCTCGGTGTGCAGAGGCTGTATGAAGAGCAGCTGGTCTCTGGATGTCTGGTCTTTAGCTCTGGGTAACAATCAGCCGTCACTGAGCGATGACACCCGAGCCCAAACGGCGGATCCTCCTGTCCCGACAGATGCTGGAGTCCAGCAGGACCCGCGTGTGTGTTTCTTGGGTGAAACCACATCATGCTTTCTTGCAAACACGTGCAAAACCATAAACAGGATCAGGCTCTGTCATGTGTCCAGATCGTTCTGATACGGCACGCTTGTAAACCTGACTTTTGATTTGATAGTACTTGAAGTATTGCTCTATATGACCTCATGAAATGGTTCTCCATAAAGGTTTTCATGCTTGTATGTTCAGAATATTTTTTTTTTTGATCCCGTGCCATTTAGTTTTCTTTCAAACGTGTAGCCTATATCGTATTGCGTTTGGCTCTGGGTTTTTTGTTCTGTGTCCATCACGGGCCAAACAGCTTTTGGTTTTAACAGACTGATGGTGGAGATTCATCCAGCCAAGTAAAATAAACACCCGTGAATGTGAAACCGGGACTTGGCAGAGGGAAAGCTAATCGTTTCGTGAACGGGGGAATTTTTATGTTCCATTTTCGCTTGACAGTCTAGACGTTTTATAACGTTGGGAGGAATTCTGTTGGCCTTGAGTTTCTGTCAAGACTCCCTTGTGCTCACAGTCTATGTTTTTACTTCTAAAAGTGCCGTAAAACATGTGCTAAACTTGTGTGATAGGATCCTTATTCTCATCAACTTGAGAGTTCTTGCTCAGAGTGTCTCAGTGTCTAAAAGTCATTCACAGTAACTGGTTTGATTTAATTCTTTAATGAACTGGGAATCTTAAATGTGCTGTTTATGAGTTCTACATTCTGTGTGTGTGTGTTTTCAGTAGTCGAGTGAAATCACAGGAGCTGTATCAAATATGAAACACCTGCTTTGTGACGTAGTATTGGATTGCTTTTTGAGTAGTGTTGTGCTCCAGATATGAATGATTCCTCAAAGTTTGTCTTAATCAGAGGTGTGCTGTTACTTTGGGGATCAGATTTACAATTTTGACCTGACGGATGATTTGTAAAAAAAAATTAGTTTATTAGTAGTTTATTCTGTTTTGTTGTATTTTATTTTATTTTGTTGTTTTATTTTGTTGTTTTTTATTTCATGTTATTTTATTTTTTGTCACTCAGGCATGTGAAGTTAATCCATTTCATTTTTTTATTTGTTTTTATTTTATTTTATGTATTTTTTGTATTTATTTTTGGTCACTCAGACACATGTTAATTCATGCCATTTATTTATTTTTTTGGTCTCTCAGACACATGTTAATCCATGGCAATTTTTTTTTTTTTTTTTTTTTTTTTGGTCTCTCAGACATGTGGTTAATCCATGTCATATTTTATGTTATTTATTTGATTTTATTATATTTTTGGTCACTCAGACATATGATGTTAATCCATGTCATCTGCATAGGCTGTGAGATTCTCCCCATCTGAAGCCATATCATATTTCAGGTTGGATGAAATATGTTGGTTAATAAAACAGCATGTTTCTCGTGACCGTGAAGCTCAGCAACACAGAACTGCAGTCTGGCTCCCGCTGGGCCCGAGTCGTGAACTCTTGACCTTTCCCACTCGCCAACAGTCTTTGCATTTGCATTTTGACTTAAAGAGGAGGTGAGAGTCCCGTTCCCCTCCCGACGGCCATGCAGCCGGCCTGTTTCTCACCGGGCCGCGGTGGTCTGGGGTTAATGCTCCAGTGCACGGGCTTTGTCTCTGGATTAATGAAGTGTTCTCCTCCCCGTTTCCTTTCACTCCCAGACAATGCATTGCCCCATAATCAGCCTTAATCTTGAAGTCTCAATGTCGTTTTTTTTTGCCCATGTGTCAGAACTTGTGAGGAAATTACTACATCTACCTCTGACTCGCTAACTGGATGTGACGTTGGATGAGAGAGGAGAATGTCACTGATAATTAAAATGGAAGGAAGATCAAACCTGGCAGCAGGATCGTGTGCCATTCAGCGCTGAACTGAGAAAGCCTTTCATATCTACTGTTCAGTCCCGGGATTTATATTGAGATGTGGCATTCATTTGAATTTCAAATTTGAATTGGATCTAAAAATAAATCATGTGATTAGTAATAAAGTTAAAACATAATAATGATAATATTGCATATCTTATAATAAATAGTATTATATTTATAGTATATTATATTGTATAGTGATATTTATGTAGGATATCAAATATTTATATACATAGTCAATTGAAGTGACAAAAAAATTATAGTATCTTTATGAAATAGTTCATTTAATTATGATATGAATTAAAGAGCACTTGATTTCATCAGAGAACTAATTGAGTGTGTGTTTATTTCCCTGTTCGTTGTATGTTTAAGTGTGTGTCCAGTCTATGGTCAAGTGTGTCTGTGTTTTAATACTGAAGATCAGCTGGTCAGTCTGATGTAAAATATAAACACTAAGGCCCTCTAGTGTCAAAGCAGGACAGCGCAGGGAGACTCATATTCACAGCGCTGAGTGGGAAACTCATGATATGAATTAGATGAAGTTTTATTATATCATCATAACTTGGCAAAGTCAACTGCAGCCTCGGCCAGTTTTTTGTTTTCGGACTCAGTCAATTTATCAGAAAGAGCAGATTCTCAGTGGATCGATGAGGTCGTGTCAGACGGTATATTTAAAGGAGAAAGGAGAGACTCAGAAGAGGTTGCAACTGTTAGGACGTTTCTGAATGGTTAGTGGATACATGTATGTAGTTGTTGTGGAGTTACATTGATTCCTCTCATCGACTTGCATGTACCGTCATGTTTAACTTTTACACAAGCTGACACAGTTCCCTGATGTGTTTATAAGACAGCGGTGACATGTTCTGGTCAATAGTGTTCAGTGCTCGTCTGTGCAGCGACGACAGAACAGTTGACAGGCTTTGATCAAACTTTTGCCATTATTGGTACACTGTTGTCAAAAACCAAATGTCGGCTGGTGTGTGTAAACGTGCAGATTAATGGACGGTAATATGATAATAAGATCCCCTTCCTACGTCAGAAGGAGAGCGAAATCAGATCGGCTAATTTTTTGAGAAAGGCTCACCAAAACAAAGTTACTGGGTTTCACTTTTCACATTTTCAGGGTTGGTAGACGCACAGGGGACCCTATTGTAGCACTCAAACACTGGAAAAGTCCGACTTTCTTGATATGTCCCCTTTAAAGTCTCTGGTTTGAATAACCGTATCCTCAAAGGCAATGTGGATCGATGAGGTCGGACCCGTCGTGTTAGACTCGGTATATTAAAGTCTTTGGTTTGAATTTTAGATTTTGTTGCCCCCTCAGATTCCAGATTTTCAGATATTTTTATCTCAGCCAAATATTGTCCTATCCTTACCAACCATACATCAATGGAAAGTGTACTTATTCAGCTTTCAGATGATGTATAAATCTCAATTTCATAAAATGGACCCTTGTGATTTTGTGGTCCAGGGTCACATGTCCCCTTTAAAGGTGCAGTCTGTAAAAATGACAACTAGTCTACTCACTACCCACATTGCCAGTTTGAGCACACGCAACAGGAACGAGCACAATGAACAATGAAAATTGGCAACGTGCAGTATCACAGATCACACAAAACAAACATTCCAGCCTGGAAATGCACATTTCAAAGTAAAATAACTGGCTGTAGAAGTGTTTTTCAGAGAAACGAGTATGTGAACTTGTTTCCTCATAGAGATGCACCGATTACAATTTTCTAGGCCGATTCCGATTTCCGATTTTCATTGAGTTTGACCAGCCGATACCGATTTTAGCCGATTCCGATTTTATTTTTCCTAACCACTTTTTTATTTTCAATAACACAAATATTTATTTTCTATATATATTTTTTTTTAAACACCATATACTTTTACTCAAACTCAATAATAAAAACAAGTTTAAATGGGTACATTTTCTATAAATATTTTCTATAAAGAGTCTTCATTTTCTTTTCTGACATAGCCTACTCCAGTTCTTGTTAAAACACACGACATGCAAATTCTGTGCAAAAATAGACACAGCGCTGAAACCGCTTCACTGCTGCTCACGCGCCGCTCCTGATTGACGCTCCCGCGCTGCTCCCGCTCCCGTTGTGAATGCACTCATTGATTAACATGCAAGCCGAAAAAAATACGCGCCGCTCAGACTTCACGAGGTTTCCTACATGTGCATTCTGTGTGCACGTGTGATACTGATGTTGCGCGACTTTAATCATGCGGCGCCCGAGTGCATTAGACCGGCATAAAATCGCCATTTTACCGGTCGCCGGTCATGGCCGATCACGTGAAAATCGTCCGGTTCCGGTCACGCGCCGGTCAATCGGTGCATCTCTACATGCAAACATATTATGGTATTTGTATGCTTTAGAAGAGTGAAAAAGTTACATACAGCACCTTTAAAGTGTCTGCTTTGAATAACCTTTTCACGTGCTTGTTTGTTTCCAGTGTTGAGTATCCGTGGCGCGCAGGAGGAGGAGCCTCCCGACGCCCAGCTGATGCGATTGGACAACATGCTTCTGGCGGAGGGCGTGTCCGGGCCGGAGAAAGGCGGCGGGTCCGCGGCGGCGGCGGCAGCGGCAGCGGCTTCAGGAGGAGTCGGGGCCGATAACTCGGCAGAACACTCCGACTACAGAGCCAAACTCTCCCAGATACGCCAGATCTACCACACCGAGCTGGAGAAATACGAACAGGTCAGCAAGCCTGCTAAAGCCAACAGCCAAATTCCCATGCTGAACAACATGGTAATAATGTGATATAATCACACATACTGTACAAAGTAATCAGTGATGCATTCTGAGAGCTTTTTGCAGGAGATGTTATGTGACGTTTGCAGAAGCAACTGGTATTTTAGCGTAAACCATGCTTAAATATCGGTGCATTAGGCATGCACCGACATGAAAATTTTAACCGATACCGATAACCAATAATTCTTTATATTTGAAAGCTGATAACCAATATATTGGCAGATTAAATCTAAATCCAACCAAATTTTTGAGAGCCTGATTACAAAAACAAAAGTCTTACAATTAAAAGCCATGACCCAAGCACACAATTATTATGTTCTCATTATAATTTTATGTAGCTGATATGACAGACTGGCGCTGCACATGATGCACTTTACTGTATTTTCCTTTTTTGAAGTGATTCCAATCATATTTCAAGCAATTCAGAACCATCATGGTGAACAGTGCGCATCTGAAGTGTCTCAGCTGAAGGAAATTATCCATTATGTATATGCTTTAATATATCTGCCAAATTTGGGCCGACAACGATAACATTAAAAACGAACATCGGCCAATACCGATATGGGGGCTGATATATCGTGCATCCCTAATAACTATGCTATTAATTTGAATGACCAAGAATTTCACAGACATCTTAATTATCTTAGAACATTTAAAAAAAAACAGACAATTTTTCGGAAAGCATTTTGATAAAAAAAAAAGATGCGCAGTGACACCAGCAACGTGTGCTGAAGTAAACAGTTTCATTTGATTCCATGTTGACTGTAATATCTCATAAATTAGATTAGTACAACATCTGTTTGACTGCTGTTGTCATACTTTAATGTAGTGTGTGTGTGTGTGTGTGTGTGTGTAAGTGTAACTCAGCAGGCAGCATTTCCATCCCAAAATGTGTCAGATCACATCATGATGTGAAGACTGTGTTTAAGATGCTGTCGGTGAAGGCAGGGGCTCTGCTGGCAGAAACAGGCTCTTACACACTCCTGTTTTAATGTTTGAGAGGCTGCTACTGACAGCCCAGCGTTCCCACACTCATGGAAAACCGGGAAGCACACGGGAATGTTCAAATTGTTATGGAGGTTAATAAATATAGATGGGAATGGAAAGGAATTTAACGATTCTGCTTCCTATTACCCCTATTCTTTTAGTAGCTTTAAGCTTTACTAAAGAAAAATACAATCTTTGGTAACTAGTTTTGTATCCACTGTATGATTATTATTAGGGATGCACCTATATGTCAAATTTTGACCGATACCAATAACCGATAATTCTTTATATTTGTAAACCGATAACCGATATATTGGCCGATAAAACTAAATCCAAATTTTATATAATTTTTGGGAGCCTGATTACAAAAACAAAAGTCACACCATTAAAAGCCATGACCCAAGGACACAAGTATAATGTTCTCATTATATTTTAATGTAGCCTATATGACAGCACATAACTATATTTTCCTTTTTTAAAGTGATTTCAATCATATTTCAAGCAGTTCAGAACCATCATGGTGAACAGTGCACATCTGAAGTGTCTCAGCTGAAGGAAATAATATTTATCGGCTTTAATAAATCGGCCGATTACATTCAAAATGAACATATATCGGCCGATACCGATATGATGGCCATTATACAGTATCTTGCATCCCTATTATTATCATTAACAAAATGTAAAACTATTAAAGCATTTTTGTTAATTGTAATAAAGCTGAAATAACATAAGATATAAAAATTAGATGAAAAACTTGCCAAGGAAACATTTCTAGTTTTTGTTTAGTTTGAGTTAAAGCACTAAAATTACTAACTTGAAATAAAAATATAAAAAAAATACAACTGACATTAAATAAATAAATTTAACAGAAGTAATAATATATATATAAAAAAAGACAAAGTACTAAAATGTAAAATGAAAACTGACCGTATATAAATAAAAGCTCATTTTATTAGATAGTAAACTGTAATAGTATTATATATATATATATATATATATATATATATATATATAAAATACTAAAATAACACTGATTTAAGCCATTGTTAGTTTTCAGAATGCTAGAATGCTAGCATTTTGGGTTACACTTTATTTTACAGTACGTGTACTTACAGTATACTTACCTAAGTAAGTACAAAGTAATATAAGGTACCTACATGGGTTAATTATTATTATTATTATTATTATTATTATTAAACCTTAATTTAACCAGGAAGAGACTCATTGAGATTTAAAATCTCTGTGTCCTGGCCAGGTTAAGGTTAGGTTTAGGTGTACATTCAGGGTTAGTACCTAGTTATTACAATTACTATAATAAGTACATAGTATGTACATGGAGAACAGGACAGTAAAATAAAGTGCTACAAAATGTTGTTATTCTATTAAGAATCGTTCACTTGGACTGAATCATTGAGTGAGTCATCAGATCGATTCGTTTACTCGTGAGTTCCAGGCTTATTTCTCAGTCTTTTAATTGGTTGATTAAACAGAAGGCCTCATTGGTCGATGAATCAGACCGCTCTGCTCACGCTGTGTGTTTGCTGTTCGTGCAGCTGGAGAGGACAGAGCAACAGAAAGACGCTTCGGCTGTTTGTTGTCTTGTCGAGTCTTTCTGTCTCATCACATTGGATTCAGTCCTCAAGCGCACAACTCCGCTGAAGCATCATTTCTGTGGCCGTAGATTCAGTAGCACTGCAGAAAATACTGTTCTTCATCTGAACTACAACAGAAATGTTCACGGAAGTAGGTTAGGTTAGGTTCTGCCAGTGTTGTTTTTGTTGTATTGTATTTTATATCAATATTTTTGTCACAGAGTGGTTGCTGGAAAACATGCGAAGAAGACGAAGATATTCCAACACAAGG
Source organism: Semotilus atromaculatus (assembly GCA_031834385.1). NCBI lineage: Eukaryota > Metazoa > Chordata > Actinopteri > Cypriniformes > Leuciscidae > Semotilus > Semotilus atromaculatus. The sequence continues at coordinate 11,397,549 of JAULUF010000016.1, read as the reverse complement.
TTTTAATAACGATGCACCAACAGACAGGCGAACTTGATGCAACACACACTTAACATAGACGTTATACCGGACACTGAACAGAACACAGGCACTTAAATACACAGAGATGATTAACTAAACGGTGTGATGATCGTGTTAGTGGTGACTGATGAGTGGCGGGAAATAGGAACAAGGAACACGAGACAAGAATGACAACAAACTAAAAGTCCTAGAACTGAATTCAATCTGTTTCCGTTTGCAAATTCCTCCATGTAAATAGGAATCCGAAAAGGCGTGAGTGCAACTGGTTTTTAAAGGGAATGGGAGATGAGACTCTGATTGGTTAATTGCATATCACGCCAGAGAATAGGGATAACCCTTTTTGACCATGCACCAGGAGCGCCGACCTTTTTCCCCGTCATTAAACTAGCAAAAGTGTATTCGGACACGACCCTAAGTGCACTTGGTCCGTGCGCTTTAGACCATGTGCTTATATGGTTAAAATAGGGCCCTCAGTCTCTGCTGAAGCGCTCTCGGCGTGGTCGGACAGTAGATCCATCTGTGATGATGAACGGTCGGGACGTAGGAGAGGTGATATACTGAAATGCATTCTGGGACAGGGCCAGGTGTCCTCTGTGTGTGTTTGTTCACAAAAGCACATTCATATTTGTCATAGAGGAGCACAAACACACACACACGGACCACCCAGCACAAGACCCATAACGTCCTTCATCATCCCCTCTGTAACTGTTGTTGTCGTCTTCCCATGAGCCCCGGTGCTCCTGACACGCTCGGCTCTCCTACTCATCTGTTTGTGTCTCTCTGTGAGTAATGACAATCTCACGCCAATGAGGCCATTTCTGAATTAAGTCACAATATTGAAAGCGTAACGACTCATATTTATGCGTGATTAATGAACTCTAGAAGGATCTGCTCAGGAGGAATGAGGGCTCGAGAGATGAACGAGTTTATGTGGACATCACTACATTAAACAGCATCCACATTCTCTAGCATAATCTGTATCTTCATTCAGGATTCACACGTGGATCTGGAATGTGAATGCAGAGATATTGACGTTATAATTAGATATAATTGTATATAATAATTAATCTGCTCTGAGAACCAGACTGCTGTTGCTTCTGTATGTAAATGAGCTGTGTTGTGATTGGCTAACCTTTTCACTTGTAAAATGAGTGAAAAGATTTACTGCCGTAAAGTTGTCACTAATACTGAATTGTTGTTGATATGTAAATGTGGGCGTTCATATGTTAATGAGCTCACGCTTGTGATGTCATAACACATAATTACTGAAAGAGTCAGTTTTATAGCTTAGTTTCAATAAATGTCCTGACTCATCTCAGTAAACTTTTTTAAAATCAGAATTATAATGAGTTTTATTACCAAGTATGTTTGCACACACATGATAGTGTGTATATATATATATACAGTAGTTGCCAAAAGTGATGTTCAGCCTTGGAAAATTCACACCTTCACCTTCTTTCTTCAAATATTAATAAGCAATTGTTAAAGATATTTTCATCATATTGCGTAGTTGTCCTTAGTTGTGATAACGCAATGAAACATGCCAAATTGTGCCGACATCATTTTTGTCCAGGCTGTATTTCAAAGAAATTATGAACACATGCAAAAACAAGAGAGAACCCCCAAAATATTAATAACTGATTATGCTGTAGTCAAAGTATGCTTTTTCCCGTGAACTTTTTGTTTTTCTGTGCATTTTTTTATTCTGCATAGTAAAATAAAACCTGTAGCTGTAGTTAGACAAATAATAACCAAGTTTAGTGTTTTGTGCTTCCCTCATATTTAAAATATTGTCCTAATATTTTGATGGTTTATTCGAACTTGTACAGTCATCCCCTCCGGACATCACTTGTGGCCACTATTGTGTGACGGTGTGTGTATATATGATGTACTTTTCTTAAGTGGTCATTTTAATCCATAACTTGTTACAGTAACATGCATCTGTCTCCGTCTGCCTCTGTCCAGGCGTGTAACGAGTTCACGACTCATGTGATGAACCTTCTGAGGGAACAGTCCCGCACGCGGCCCATCTCGCCCAAAGAGATCGAGCGCATGGTGGGCATCATCCACCGCAAGTTCAGCTCCATCCAGATGCAGCTGAAGCAGAGCACCTGTGAGGCCGTGATGATCCTCAGGTCCCGCTTCCTCGACGCCAGGTCAGTGTGTGCGCGTTTCTTCTCATTCTTCTCCACACGCTTTAAGCGCTAAGCCTGTTACTACCACGTCCATGTAAACAAACGCTCCCGCTGTTTACTGTTTACACATGTGTTCTCCCGTTCCTGATCCTTTCCCGGGGGAGTCGAGGCCCCAGACTCACGCTTTCAGGGCCACATCCAAACCCACACACGCGTTACCGTGTTGAGTCCATCCCTTTCTCAATGTAATCGCTTGTTCTCTTTGAAACGTGCCTGGGATTTGCATACATTTCTTTGCGGATAAATCGCACTGGAAGCCTGGAGTCGGAGGCATAACATTTAAATGAGCTTCATGTTTCCTTCCAGCACTCCGATCCCATTCTCTGTGTCTTTGGAGCATGCTCAGTTCCTCTGATTAATCCTCTCTTCGGCTGAGACCATGCTGTGCTCATTTGCATTTAGTGAAGAGGGGTTTTGGGGAGGAAATCGGCTCACCCTTCAGTGCTGCGTATGTAAAACCCCTGAGACGAGCTCCAGCCGCACACTCTTAACCCACAGATGAGTGATGCCGAGAGGAGGTTGAATTCATTGGCACCCAAAGCTCAATTTACTGTCGTTTTAAAGCTCTTCACTTTCGAGAATGTGTGCGGTCTGCTTTATTCCTCTTTTCCGTCTGCCTGCAGAATTTGTCTTTGCTCGTTTGAACTCATCTGGCACTTTTTCAGGAATATGCGCCGTATCCTGTGGAAATAGGAAGGCAGTTTATCTTTCTTATTTTCTTATTCTGTCAATCTCTGGAGGTCAAACTAAATATTAAATGTCCTGTTTCATGTAGTTTATGTATTTCATGTTTTACCATTTGGGATTGAGATTAATTTGCAGTTTTGTTGTGTTCCAATAAACATCAAAATAAAATAAAGTAAAATAAATGGGTTACAGGGCTGCAAATTCAGTTTGTATCAAGCTATCTCTCAGTAAAGAGCTACAGTAGTTAGTTGGTATACCATTATTGATCAACTGTATATTCCCATAAAGTAAGGGGAAAATGAAAAATATATATAAAATATATATGTATGTGTGTGTGTGTGTGTGTGTGTGTGTGTATGTGTGTGTGTGTGTGTGTACACAAACCTTTATTCTTTCATGTTAGATGCGGTGCGATTAATCTGACAGCACTACAATTCATAATATAATATAAATATAGTTTGACAGCACAAAAAAAGGGTTTGATAATTTTTCCTACTGTAACTTTGGTAACAGGGTTTAATAATCAAGTTTTTTTTAAGGGACTTTTCATACTAGTTTTAATTTGTTTTCCAATTTTTCAATTGTACTACTTTATCTAAGATTGAATAACTAGCACAATAGCGATAAAGTCAATACAAAGAAATAATAAAAAAATGCATTAAAATTTAATATAATACAAAACACAAAGTACAGTAATAAAAATATAAAAGATACACAGAATAATGTACATAAATAGACAGAAATGATGTATGTAATTATAAACTGAATTACCTATGCACAGATATGCTATTCACAGTAACGTTCAAGTGAAAGTGGAATAATGCAACTAAACAAACTCACACAAGTTCTGTGAAGATCTGATCCATCGCTCTTTCTGTCTGCACAGGAGGAAAAGACGAAACTTCAACAAACAGGCCACAGAGATCCTGAATGAATATTTCTACTCCCATCTCAGTAACCCGTATCCCAGCGAAGAGGCCAAAGAGGAGCTGGCCAAGAAATGTTCCATCACAGTCTCGCAGGTGCGACCCCTTCATTACTTACACACCAAATATTGCACACACAAGACATATCATAGTTCAGTGATAGTGATATCATGGTTCTTTACTATTCAGTGTAGCATTGTCCTGAATGTTTGTCATATTCATATACCATGCAATTTCAAAGAATACCTTAGAATTTCTATCGCACACTTCCGAGTGATGTCCAAACATGGCATCCTGAGACACAGCTGATGTTGTTTCCACCTGTTTTGCATGTGAAATATATCAGTAATACTCACGTGAGTTCAACCTCATGCAACTGGAAAACAAAATCATTTGCAGCACGGCACTGCATGCCTCTTAGCATTTTTCATCTGCTGCGCTAAATGCATAATGCATTCTAAACTATTTAATAAATTTAGCTGAAATGATTGTATGATGCATTTAGGCCTGGTTTTCAGTCAGGCTCGCGGGGATGAGTGATGACCGCCGCGCCGTTTGTAATATAGAAACACCTTTAGCCTCTCGTGGGAACGGGAAGCTTAGCCGCAGGATTGATTAGCTTTTCATCATAATGGTGTTTATCATTAGCACAGAGCCTCATCCGCTGGTGTATTAGCAGTAATGGGCGTTAGTGTGTGTGTGTGTGTTGAGTGATTGCTGTCAGTGTGTGCTGTGATCATTGCTGCCAGCACACACTGACATACTGAGATTGGTATAAGTGATCGTTTTAGTCTTGTGTTAGTGTGTGTGTGTGTGTGTGTGTGTGTGTGGTTAGACCTCTGTCCTTCTGGCAATCACAAGTTCTGTCCATAACATCCATCGTTGTTGTGACATCGACCAGCCACTTATTTTTTAGCAATAGTGTAAACTTTTTTTTAGCAAAGGATGAACATTAAGTGTGTAATTCAGGCTTTTTCTGTGCATTTTATTGCTACATGATGAGAATGATGTACTGTAGGGTTGTCTTAAAACTATCACCTTATAAATTGGCTTAATTGAGAAGTTTGATTGCAATGGTAGTCTACCTAAAATGCGTATAAACAGTCAAGATTTACAGTAATCAGTATCTAATCGCTTCCATCATCATTAATTAATTGAAAGAAGACGCCCTACTACCTATCAAAAAGAATTTTAGTAGTTAGATCAAATAAGATAAAAAAAAATGCATTGTATCATACACTACCGTTCAAAAGTTTGGGGTCGATAAGATTTTTTTTTTAATAAATGAATACTTTGATTCAGCATAGATGCATTAAATTGATCAAAATTGACATTAAAAACATTTATAAAGTTACAAAAGATTTGTAGGTTACACTTTATTTTAAGGTGTTGTTACAGTTATAATTAATTACATGTACTTACTATACGGTTAGGTTTAGTGTTGGTTGCATGTTATTATGCATAATTTATAGTAATTGCTATAAAAATTACATGTAACCTGTAACAAGCACACTGTAAAATAGTGTTACAGATTTATAATTTAAATAAATGCTGTTATTTTGACCTTTCCATTCATCAAAGATTCCTGAAAATTATGCATCACAGTTTTTGCAAAAATATGAAGCAGCGTAACTGTTTTCAACATTGATAATAATCATAAATGTTTCTTGAGCAGATAATCATCATATTATCCTGATTTCTGAAGGTTCATGTGACACTGAAGACTGGAGTAATGATGCTGAAAATTCAGCTTTGATCACAGGAATAAATTACAGTTTAAAACATATTCATGATTATTATAATATTTGTATGAATAAATGCTACCTTGGTGAGCAGAAGAGACTTCTCTCAAAAACATAAAAAAAATATTTCCGACCCCACACTTTTGACCGGTAGTATAATGTATGTATGTACTAAGTGTAAATTTTTTTCCTCATTGTAAATATCTATGTCTAAAAAGCTGTTTATGTTTAATAGTCCATCATGATTTGTATCCATGAGGTTCAAGAGGACACTGTTTCACATGTCTTGATGATGTTTTTTGTGGGCAGGTGTCCAACTGGTTCGGAAACAAAAGAATCCGATACAAGAAGAACATCGGAAAGTTCCAGGAGGAAGCCAACATGTACGCCGCCAGAACGGCTGTGAGCGCAGCGAGTGTGTCCACACACGGCAGTCAGGCCAACTCTCCATCCACCCCCAACTCAGCAGGTGACCCCCGAAAACATGACTCACGTCCAGACGCATTTATACAGCGCTTTAACAATACAGAGGGTTTCAAAGCAGCTTTACAGAGATAACAGGAACATAATGCAACAAAGTTTGTTTCCAGAAGAAAATAGCGTCACAGTCCAGCTTAGGTACGTTCAGTGATGGTTCATTTTTGTTGTAAAAAAAGTTAATTTATATATATATATTAGGGCTGTCAAATGATTAATCGCGATTAATCGCATCCAAAATAAAAGTGTGTGTTTACATAATAAATGTGTGTGTACTGTGTATAATTATTTTATATATATAAATACATACACATGCTATTTAAGAAATATGCATGTATATACTATATATAGATTTATATATAATTTATATTATATATAAATATAAATATTTTATAAATAAATAACACATTTTTCTTAAATATATAAATGCACGTGTGTGTACTTATATATACAAAATAATTTTACACAGTACAAACACATTTATTATGGAAACACACACTTTTATTTGGGATGCGATTAATCGTGATTAATCATTTGACAGCCCTAATTTATATATATATATATATATAGCCGCTCTGGAGAAAACCGTGATGTCATCATCACGCTCAGTTCAGTTCTCATATAATGCTGTCAATGCAGCAGATCAATAATATTGTTGAATATTATATTAAATGTCCCCAACTAAGCAAGACAAAAGCCAAAGGAGACAAAGGTGAAAACATATGTGACAGTGGCAAGGAACCAAAACTGCATCAGTGACAGAATGGAGAAAGAAAGAAGAAAAGGCAGGACTTTTTTAAGGACTGTTGAGGCGCAGGACTGTACCTCGAGCGATGCTGCTGTAAAGCTGATTTCTTTAATGTAACTTTCCTGCATGTCAAGCTACAGCACATTCAAATATTTGATGTGTTTTTATTGGAACAGAACGAGTGCTGTGCGGATCACAACATGTCCATGTCTCAGTACTTCTGTATTATGCATTTTAAGTAGTTTGTTGAGGGTTGTTTTATTAGGGAAGGACTTCATGCCTGCGCACATATATTCCAACGCACATACCTATGAGAACGTCTCGGGTTACGCCTGTAACCCTCGTTCCCTGAGAAGGGAACGAACGCTGCGTCGAGAATCGACACTATGGGGAATGCCTTCGGCATGAAGCGTCTGAAGTCAATAATTCAATCTTGATTGGCGTAGCGCAATCGCGTCACTCGTGACGTCGCATGTGACGGTGATCCGGAAGCTATAAAAGGTCACAGGAAACAGTGAATGTCAGCTTCTAATAGGTCAAAGCAAGTCGTTCTCAGGGGCGCGAAAAGTGTGTTCCTCAGGGAACGAGGGTTACAGACGTAACCCGAGACGTTCCCCTCCGAGGGAACTCCGCTGCGTCGAGAATCGACACTATGGGGAACGAAATGCCCACTGCGCCACACTGAGAGGATACGCCCTGGTGTGAAGCATCTGGCACACTCACGGACGATAGAAATGAGAAGGCAGATCCAACCTAGATTGTCATAAGGTTTGATGTAAGAAGGGTAGGTCTGGAGCCGGTGGCTCAACGGACCCCATGGATGGGAACCCCAGACAGTAAAGGAATATTAGATGAGAGGTGAAGGCCAAAGCGCATCACGTACATCATTTATGAGAGGTTTCCGCAGATAACCAACTGTCTAATTGATAAAAGGGGAATAGCTCCTAGCCCTTGATACATATCTAGATAGATTTGACTCCTTACAGCCTGAGGCCTAACATAGGGCCCTCAAGGCTATGACCTTGACCATCCGACACATGCGATGGAGGATGGATTACCTGAAGAATCATGATATTGCCTACAGGCACCTCAGTGTCAAGGCAGAAATAAAGTAGAGTGGCTCCCACGTCATCACGTAAGAGGGGGCAGCACCACCACTCTTCCAGGGAGCAGGAAGCAGACTCAAATAGATTCTTATATGATGAATTTCCGAAGAATCATGATACTGCCTACAGGCACCTCAGTGCCAGGGCAGAAATAAGGTAGAGTGGCTCCCACACCATTAAGTAAGGGGGGGCAACACTCAACAGATTCTTATATATTCTCATATATCGCATCCACAGGACATGGCGGGTGCCAGGGATAACCCGTCAGCCTGATGCCAATAGGCTGGATGACAGGATTCATCCTCCAATCTACAGGAACATGGAGTTTTATTGGGAATGTCCGTACATGCTCACCCTTAGAGGCTTGCGGAGGGCTCTGAGGCCGCCACAGAGGCCCTAAACGTGAACGGGCGATCCCGTTAGAGAACAGAATGGAACACCAGTACTGAAGCCAGCGGGCAGTAATTAACTGGGTTCAATGCTGTCACTAACCAATATCTAGTTCCTAGTAGAGTGGGGTTCTAGAATGGATGACCTAACCACCTCGGTGGAAAGGGCACCTATTTACCGGTTAGACCCCCTCAGGGGCCAGACCCATAGTCTCCATAACTCCGGCCGTAGAAGACATATTGTACCAACGGCCTGTGAAAGAAAATCTCTCCTAATAGGGACTTGCCAGGGAGGACTCACCAAGAGACTAAAAAGGTCCGAAAAACAAATTCGGGCCAGCCAGTACGGAGCTACAAGGAGTAGGCTCACACCGTACCTCCTGACCCTTTCTAGAACCCCAGGGAGCAGAACGATCAGGGGAAAAGCGTACAGACGTGACCTAGGCCACATCTGTACCATGGCATCCAGGCCCAAAGGAGCTGGATGTGAGAGAACCAGGGCGGGCAGTGAGTGTTCTCATGAGAGGCGAACAGGTCAACCTCCGCCTGGCCAAACTCTCTCCATATGAGCTCAACTACTTCAGGGTGGAGTCGCCCTTCCCCGGGCCTCAGCCCCTGCCTCGACAGGATATCTGCTCCCACATTATCAACCCCAGGAATATGAATGGATCTGACAGAGATACATTTATCCTGGGACCACAGAAGGATCTGATGTGCCAGTCTAGAAAGACGGCGCGATTTCAGACCTCCATGGCGGTTGATATAAGAGACCACCGACATATTGTATGTCCTAACAAGAACATGATGACCTCTGAGGTCTGCCAGGAAGTGCCTCAGGGCAAGAATACGGCCAACATCTCCAAGCGATTAATATGCCATGAGAGATGATGGCCCCTCCAAGCACCTCGGGTGTAACGGCCCTCCATAACCGTACACCAGCCTGTGAAGGATGCATCCGTGGTCAAAGACTTTCTCTGACACGGTGCTCCCAGAACCGGCCTTGAAACAGGAACCATGGTTTCTTCCAAACGAAGGCATCTGCACGTTACTTTGATCGTGCGAAAAGGGTTCCCCCTCGGGGAAAACCCTCTGGTCCGGAGCCACCACTGCAAGGTCCTCATATGGAGCAGACCAAAAGGAATTACGATGGAAGCTGCCACCATGAGGCCTAAAAACCCCTTGGGTGTGTTTGACAGTGATGGCCTGGCCTAACCTAATACTCTCCATTGTGGTTAGGATAGTATTTGTACGAGCAGGAGACAATTGTGCCCGCATCGTGACTGAGTCCCACTCTACTCCCAGGAACGTAGTTCTCTGAAGAGGAGTTAAGGAACTTTTCTTTACATTTTAGTCTCAACACCAAGCACCTCAGATGACGCAAAACAACATCTCGATGTTGAATCGTCAGTTCTTCTGACAGCCAGTTTAATGAGCTAGTCATCTATATAATTTAGGATACGAATCCCCTGAAGTCCAAAATGGAGCAAGGGAAGCATCCATACATTTAGTAAAGGTGCGAGGAGATAAGGCTAGGCCAAAAGGAAGAACCCTGCAATGATAAGCTTTACCCCCAAAAGCTAATCTAAGGAACCTCCTATGATGTGGGATGATGGAATATGAAAATAAGCATCCTAAGATCTATCGTCACAAACCAGTCCTCGGATCTGATTTGTTGAACGATCAAGGTATAGTTAGCATTTTGAATTAAAATCTCCTCAAAGATTGTTCACTATCCTTAGATCTATAATGAGACGCAGCCCACCATCCTTTTTAAGAACTATGAAGTAACGGCTGTAGAACCCGGACTCCTTCTGGTGGGGGACTTGTTCCATCACCTGTTCCTGATCAGGAGATACCAGTGTATGAATAACACCACTGAATCTAGGTGGTCTATACTGGAACTGGATTCTATATCCTTTCTCAACTGTATTCAGGACCCACTGAGATATACACTCACCGGCCACTTTATTAGGTACCCCATGCTAGTAACGGGTTGGACCCCCTTTTGCCTTCAGAACTGCCTCAATTCTTCGTGGCATAGATTCAACAAGGTGCTGGAAGCATTCCTCAGGGAGTTTGGTCCATATTGACATGATGGCATCACACAGTTGCCGCAGATTTGTCGGCTGCACATCCATGATGCGAATCTCCCGTTCCACCACATCCCAAAGATGCTCTATTGGATTGAGATCTGGTGACTGTGGAGGCCATTTGAGTACAGCGAACTCATTGTCATGTTCAAGAAACCAGTCTGAGATGATTCCAGCTTTATGACATGGCGCATTATCCTGCTGAAAGTAGCCATCAGAAGTTGGGTACATTGTGGTCATAAAGGGATGGACATGGTCAGCAACAATACTCGACAATACTGGCGTTGCAACGATGCTCAATTGGTACCAAGGGGCCCAAAGAGTGCCAAGAAAATATTCCCCACACCATGACACCACCACCACCAGCCTGAACCGTTGATACAAGGCAGGATGGATCCATGCTTTCATGTTGTAGACGCCAAATTCTGACCCTACCATCCGAATGTCGCAGCAGAAATCGAGACTCATCAGACCAGGCAACGTTTTTCCAATCTTCTATTGTCCAATTTCGATGAGCTTGTGCAAATTGTAGCCTCAGTTTCCTGTTCTTAGCTGAAAGGAGTGGCACCCGGTGTGGTCTTCTGCTGCTGTAGCCCATCTGCCTCAAAGTTCGACGTACTGTGCGTTCAGAGATGCTCTTCTGCCCACCTTGGTTGTAGCGGGTGGTTATTTGAGTCACTGTTGCCCTTCTATCAGCTCGAACCAGTCTGGCCATTCTCCTCTGACCTCTGGCATCAACAAGGCATTTCCGCCCACAGAACTGCCGCTCACTGGATGTTTTTTCTTTTTCGGACCATTCTCTGTAAACCCTAGAGATGGTTGTGCGTGAAAATCCCAGTAGATTAGCAGTTTCTGAAATACTCAGACCAGCCCTTCTGGCACCAACAATCATGCTACGTTCAAAGTCACTCAAATCACTTTTCTTCCCCATACTGATGCTCGGTTTGAACTGCAGGAGATTGTCTTGACCATGTCTACATGCCTAAATGCACTGAGTTGCCGCCATGTGATTGGCTGCTTATAAATTAAGTGTTAACGAGCAGTTGGACAGGTGTACCTAATAAAGTGGCCGGTGAGTGTATTTTGAAGGCCCTTCCAGGCGTCTAAATAATCTACTAGGGGGATCAGTCTCTCAGGACTGACCCCAGGAGTCGTAATATTTTCGGTGACCTGAAGCACTTTTCTGGCAGGAACTAACCGAATAATTTTCTCTACAGGCCTCATGAGAGGTAGCGAATGAGTTAGATGTTACAGGAACACTGTGTTTAATACATTCGCTGGAAGTCAATGCGTCCCGAGGCGCACTTGGCGGCGGGAAGCAACATCGATTCCCTGAAGGCTCCGCGGGGTGTCCTTTTCCCCGATCCCCAAGGGATTTAGCCATAAATGTCTCTCTGAGACGACTAGTGCTGCATAGGGCTCTCCAGATGGAAGGCTCTTTCGGTTTCGTTCTCGACACCCTGAAGCGGAAGACCGGCAGGGAATCATCGAAAACAGTTTCCGATGAGCGGACGCGAACACTGCCTGGCCGCAAGCCTGTGGGGCGGACAGTGCAGCATATGTTCGCTGGAAAACGATGCGTCCCGAAGTGCACTTGGCAGCGGAAAGCCGACATCGATTTCCTGAGGGCTCCCCGGAGGGGAGGCTCTTTCGGATTTGTTCTCGACACCCTGAAGCGGAAGACCGGCAGGGAATAATCGAGAACCGTTTCCGATGAGCGGACGCGAACACCGCCTGGCCGCAAGCCTTGTGGCGGACATTGAAGCGTGCATTCGCTGAAAACCGATGTGTCCCGAAGGGTACTTGACGCTGGAAACATCGATTTCCTGAGGGCTGCACAGAGCCCTGCTATTTTCGTCTCGTTTTCGATACCCTGAAGCGGAGGACCGGCAGGGAAAATCGACTTTCGACGTTTGTTGCTCATTTTAATTCCTCAAAATTAAATGGAGCCATATTTAACACTTGAATAAGTGAAAAATTATCTGGATGGTAGACTGAATAAAAATATCTCACTTTTTAAAGACAGATATTTCACCATTTAAATTTCATAGAATTAAATGCAGCCATAATCCTAGACCCATCGCCATGCTTTCCCTAACAAATTCGAACGAAATTTGAGGGAAATGTCTGAGCTATCAGGGGTGATGCAATGTCGGGGAGAAATATCTCGCAAAATATTCCTCTACTCGAGGCATCACCTCATAACCATTCTCATTAGATGTAAATGTATACAAGGGGGAACATAAATGAGATGAACCTGATTCTTCCCACGATCTCAATACCTCAGTAAGGAGATCAGAGAAAAAGGGAAGGCTCTGACATGAAGATTGTGACTAGGTCTGCAGGAAGCGCTCATTCATTCATTTTTTTTTTTTTTTTTTAGTCGCTTCCTGCTTATTAACTGGCCATAAAACATTTGATTTAGCCAGTGCCCTGGTTTACAACCTCCAGAAACTCCTCAATAACGGGAATATGGGGTGGCGAATCCCCATATCCACATGATTCTGTGTAGAGAATATCTAACTCAGAGCCAGATAAATCAAATACCGGGTCTTTAACACGGTCGGAAGAAGCCGCAGTGCGGGCTTCCGAGCCGTGCGCGAGACCAGTGAAGCTGGTACATAAACACTGAGAAAGGGTCGCAACCGTCTCAGTATTATATGCCAGCCCCACGTGCGAATCCCATGCATACAGGCGGCGCGCTGACTCGACAGACGCGAGACCTGATGCACTGGAAACGCGAGCCTGATCTATTTGATCGAACAGGCTCAAATGGGAGCGGAGCTTTTTCATAGGTAACTGAATAACACTTTGCACACAACAGCGCCCTCGAGCGCTGTCAGTGCATGCTCCGCTCCCAGACAAACTTCACAGAGTGTGCGTCACCCTCGCTTAAATATCAGGCAAGGGGACGCACATTCTGAATAGTTTCTCCTTATTGTTCGCTATAATATATATAGCCTATATATATCAGAGTGATAGACAACACCAAATAAGACAAACAGGTTGACACAGAAAGCTTGCTGAAGACCAGAAGCTGACATTCACTGTTTCCTGTGACCTTTTATAGCTTCCGGATCACCGTCACATGCGACGTCACGAGTGACGCGATTGCGCTACGCCAATCAAGATTGAATTATTGACTTCAGACGCTTCATGCCGAAGGCATTCCCCATAGTGTCGATTCTCGACGCAGCGGAGTTCCCTCGGAGGGGAACTCTTGATACGCATGTACACGCCATCAGCGTTCTCACAGGCTCGCGTGTTTAAAGTTTGATAACTTAAGAGTTAACAGAGGTAACCCCTAAGTTAATAACTAATGACCGTTGCGACAAAAGTGAATCAATCAGAACTAACTTTAGCTGGAAAATAACTTTATTCTAGAGTTGCTATAAAGCCTAAACGATCTCTGTTACTTTCATTTCCTATTGTCACTGTAAAAGCCGCTTTGGAAGATGAAGATAAATGAAGATGACTTGACTTGTAGTAACTCTTTGTAGTTAAAACAAACCACTTTTTGCTCCGTTAAAGCCTTGAGAACGTGTCTATAGAGTTAAGTTAGAGTTAATTCTACACAAATAAAAAAAAAAAGACTGTGAGGGAGAGACTAGGGGCGTCAATCCTTCAGATGACAAATGAATAAAAATACACTACTGTTAAAAAGTTTGGGGTCGGCAGGAAATACGTTTTTTGAAAGAAGTCTTGTGTGCTCATCAAGGCTTGCATTTATGTGATTACAAACACAGTAATAAAAGTATAATATAGTGAAATATTATTGCAATTCAAAATAACTGTTTTCTATGTGAATATATATATGTTCAAATGTAATTTATTCCTATGATCAAAGCTGAATTTTCAGCATCATTACTCCAGTCTTCAGTGTCACATGATCCTTCAGAAATCAGGATAATATGAGGATTTGCTGCTCAAGAAATATTTATGATTATTATCAATGTTGAAAAACGTTGTAAAAACGTCATAATTTTGTGCAAACCAAGATGCATTTTATTTTTCAGGATTCTTTGATGAATAGAAAGTATAAAAAGAGCATTTATTTCAAAGAGAATTTTCGTGACATTATAAAGTCTTTATTGTAACTTTTGATCAATTTAATGTGCTGCAGTATTAATTATGGGGGACAAAAATCTTACTGACCCTAAACTTTTGAACGATAGTGTACAAATAAAAAAAAAATACAGTTAAAAATGTTATGTATTGTAAAAGTTAGTCTTTTTTCTCAATTGTTTCACACATCTTTATGAGATATCAGATTAGAAATAAATTGATATATAATACATTTAAAATTGCATCAAATTACAGTAAATATGGCATCTGCTCTTAGTTGGTCGATTATTATAAAATTATTAAGAATTCAATTAAAATCAAAAATCAAACTTGCACACATCTGAGCTATTATCTTCCTCTTGCTGCCGGCTGAATCTCTCCTGCTTCTTCTTCACACGCTGCTTTATGATCTTAAAGCTTATCTAACTATAACTCTGGAAGTTTTCAGACTCATTTCTCTGGCTTATTCTGTCTCTCTCTGTCATGTTTGTGCACCTCTCAGGTTCTGCTGGCTCTTTTAGCATGTCAAACTCTGGCGATTTGTTTATGAGTGTTCAGTCTCTGAACGGGGACTCGTACCAGGGCTCTCAGGTGGGAGCCAATGTGCAGTCACAGGTACAGTGCCAATAAATCAAGTGTGTGTGTGTGTGTGTGTGTGTGTGTGCACTTTATTTTGATGGTCCCCTTTAGACATTCTTTGACTAAGTGACCTACATGTCTGCTAACTCTCATTAGAGTAGAATAAGGGTTCGGGTTAGTACTTGTAAAGTTACTTATAGTCAGTAGATTGAGTTTGGAGAGCATCAAAATAAAGTGTTAGCAGATATTAAGCAGACAGTCTACTAATACTCTAATGAGAGTCAGTTGACATGTACAGGTTAAACTAAAAAATTAGAATCTCGTGCAAAAGTTATAATTTTGATGATTATGGCTTACAGCTTATAAAAACACCTAATTCAAAATCTCAAAAAAAAATAATATTACATGAAATCAATAAAAAAAAAGATTTTAAATACAGAAATGTCGGCCCTCTGAAAAGACCTTAAAATCACCTTTTAATTTGAATAACTGAAATACACAAACTTTTGCACAAACTTTTTCAAGTTTCACCTGTAGTTGCAATATTACAGTATTCTAGTCTACAGGGGACCATCAAAATACAGGTTTACCGTTTTTAAAGTAAATGTGAAATGTTGAGAAAGATACCTTGTGACCTGCCTCTCTACATAGGAAGCTGACTGGATTTGAACCAGATTTGAAACACTTTACACACTGTAGACAGCAACTCTGATCATGACTTCTGACGAAACCAATACATGGTACACACAAATATTGTGTAAAATAGGAAAGTTTGATCATGAGCTTTTTTATGAATACTTTTCATAAAATATACACAACCGTTAAAAAAGTTTGGGGTCAGTAAGATTTTACATTTCTTTGGAAATAAATTAATACTTTTATTCAGCAAGGCTGCATTAAATTGATCAAAAGAGACAAAAAGATAATAAAAAAAAATTTATATTTAAAATAAATGCTGTTCTTTTGAACTTTCTATTCATCAAAGAACCCTGAGAAAAAAACGGATCACGGTTTTGACAAAAATCTGAAGCATCACAACTATTTTCAACATTGATAATAATCATAAATGTTTCTTAAAATCATCATATTAGAATGATTTCTGAAGGATCATGTGACACTGAAGACTAAAGTAATGATGCTGAAAATTCAGCTCTGATCACAGGAATAAATTACATTTGAACATATCTTCACATAGAAAACAGTTATTTTAAATTGTAATAATATTTCACTGTTTTTACTGTATTTTTGATCAAATAAATGCAGCCTCGGTGAGCAGAAGAGACTTAGCGATCTTAGCAACCCCAAACTTTTGAACCGTAGTGTAAGTATATTTTTAATCAACATTTCTCTGTTTCGTCCTCAATTTTGGTTTGATGCAATGCATTCTGGGGTCTACCACAGTGCTACTGTAGAACTGAGGCGTCTTATAATGCAGCGTATGGAATATACACATCTTATAATGCTGTCTAGGACTATAGCAGCTCAGGACAGAGCCGTAGAGACCGGCTTTGTAATCCGTTTTATTGTTTGCATGTCATCTTGTGTTTGTACGTCTGTGTTTCATCGTGTTTTCTTTGTCTTTTATTGTTGTTTGTTCTTTGACCTTGCTTTCTTCTTTGACATGTCGTCTGACTTTGCTTTGTTTGCGTGCGTCGCTTCATCCGACCTTGCGTTCGCGCTTTTCTTGTGTGCGCTCTGACCTTGCCGTGTTGTTTTATGTTTCAGGTGGATACCCTTCGCCATGTTATCAGCCAGACAGGAGGATACAGTGACGGCCTCGCAGCAAACCAGATGTACAGTCCGCAGGGCATCAATGTAAGGCGAGAAAAAACACTTCTTTTTTTCCCCCTTCCTCTTGTTTTGCCCTCTACCAATTATTTCAAAGCCATAGGGCTCAGAATGCCACTTAGTGGGACTTGTCTGGGAATCGTGGTCACTTAGTTGATTGCCTGTGTGTCGTGAACGCCACGGGCGGCGCTGCCCAGCGAGACGTGGACACGAGACCGGCCCGGGTCTGTCTGAACCCATCACATCCAATCAGATCGGGCCGGCACCTGCAGCCACACACCCCGCTGACGGGAGCGGGGGAGAACAGGTGACACCGGCTGCAAATATATGAGTCCTCGTCGTGCCCCAGAGTCACCTGACCCTGATTATCCCCCAAAGGGCGGCAGAGAAAAACACTCTGCGGACAATCTCGCAGCCGAACGCTAAAAATAAAGCCGTGGTGAAACGCTCGTAGGAGGACATCCTGAGTGTTTTCGGGAAGCGGGGGAACGGGAGGGGCGCTGCTGGCAAGTTGGCGCGACAAGAAAATTCACAGCGACAAGCCGTGTGGTAAAGGGGAAAATCAATACGACAGACACACGGGGAGCGGAGTGTGGACTCAGGACAGCAATCCAAGCACATTGCTCAGATCAGGATCCTGCCGAGCTAATGGGCTTGACAGCGAGCCGAGAGAGAGAGAGAGATGGGGGGGTCAGCGTATCTGTCCCGCTCACGTTCTGTCGCGCTTCGCTGGCCGTATGTTAATGAGATCATGTGTGTGTGTGTGTGGGGGGGGTGTATGCAAATCCTGTGTTTTCCTGGATCCGTGTGGAGATCTGCGGGCTTGACTTTGATGCACAGACACTGAGAACGTCACCAAATTCACATCAAGCTTTTTTAGAAAGCTTTGAATACAGGAAAGTCATTTAGGCACAAGTGGCACCATACGAAGCCGGGTGATTAAATTCATATTTAATTAAGCATAAAATTCAGTTTGAGACATTTAAAAAAAAACATTTTGGGTTGTTTTTTTTTATTCAGCGAGGATGCATGAAATTGTTACAAAATTAAATTTTATTGTTACTTTTTTAAAAAACGTTCTATTCATGAAAAAAAAGATACGAAGCAGCGGAACTGTTTTCAACATTGATAATTATCAATGCAGAAATGTTTCTTGAGCAGTAAATCCTCATATTAGAATGATTTCTGAAGGATCATGTGACACTGAAGACTGGAGTAATGATGAAAATTCAGATTTCACTGTTTTTACTGTAGTTTTTTTTTATCAAATAAATGCAGCCTTGGTGAGCATAAGAGACTTCTTTCTAAAACATTAAAAAATCGTACAGACCCCAAAGTTTTGAATGGTAGTTTATAATATTATATAATATAGAAAAAGTAATTAAAATGTATTAAAACTTAAAATGTTAATGAAAATGTTTCTTTTTATGTCCAAATCTAAAATATTCTAACCATTAAATACTGCTTGTGTGAGTGCAGTCTCTATAACAATTATTTTATTACATTTTTTCCACATTAATCCTCATCCATAGAAATTCATTTGTCAGAGGGTGTTTGATATTAGATATTATTTTTTAAATTGGTAGCAAATGACTGCATCAATAAAAAATGAGTGCAGTGCATATATCAGCTAATTTAAGACTTTGAATGTGGCTCGTTTGAAATATCTTGTTTTAAAATGCATGTACAGCCGCTCCAAAAATATTAAGTGATATTTATAAATGTCTGAATGTCATTAGATAAGTTGAACTATGAACATTTCCCACTAGCATTTCACAACCACAAAGAGGCACAATACATTGTTCTTGTACAGTGTGTGTGTGTGTGTGTGCGTGCGTGCGTGCGTGCGTGCGTGTGTGTGTGTCTTTCTTTGCAATTAATGACGCTTGCTTTGATATTTTATTTTCTAATGCATTGACACTCTTAAGCATTTGTATTGTGACTTAAGTGTAGATTAAATTAAACCATACATTACATTGAGTTTATTTAAATGTATTGCAGAAAGCATTAGTGGCGTTTGATATTGAGCGTTCCTCTGACTCTTGACATCAGAGTTTGAAAAACACTGTAGCGTCGCTGTCTGTGAGATTAGTGATGGCTTCTGCTGCATGTGTGTGTTTCTCTTACACATTTCTTTCTTCCTGTTTTATTCTCAGCCTTGATTCTTTTCTCTCGTTGTCTCTCAGTATTTGTGTGTGTGTGAGTTCAAATGACAGCCGTTACACACACTGAGCTCTTACAGGCTGATTCCTGTTTTGAACCACAGAAACCTGTGCTGTCAACTAAATTACTGATACAACTGAGGTAGACAAAGGGTTTTCTTAGACTTTGTAAGCACTATCCAAAAAAAAGATTGTTTTAGGTTTTGAAGAATCTTATACTCACTAAGACTGCATTTATTTGATTAAAAACAGTAAAAATTTGAAATATTATTACTGTTTTCTATGTTGAATATATTGTTAAAATGTAATTTATTCCTGTGATCAAAGCTGAATGTTCAGCATCATTACTCCAGTCTTCAGTGTCACATGATCCTTCAGAAATCAGGATAATATGATGATTTGCTGCTCAAGGAACATTTATGATTATTATCAAAGTTGAAAACACAAACAGTTATATTTTTGTGGAAACCGTAATTTTATTTTATTTTTCATTTTATTTTTCAGGATTCTTTGATGAATAGAAAGTTCAAAAGAACAGAATTTGTTTAAAACATGATCTTTTATAACAATATAAATGTCTTTACTGTCACACACACACAAAATGTTAAAAAAAAATTTGTCTGTTGCATTTCATTTTTCACTGTTTGCAGCAAAACAAATTTTAGTTTTCTTTTTTGGGGAAATTTTAACTTTTAAATTTCTGTCCATTTAAATGATATTCCACACAGAGTAAAATGGACTAAAATAATGGATTTAATATTTCAAAATATTGACTGACAAACCATTTTTGTGCTGATATGTATCCTCATGCTGTGTGTTGTTCTCCGGCAGGCGAACGGTGGCTGGCAGGACCCCACCACCCCCTCCTCCGTCACCTCCCCCACAGAAGGACCCGGAAGCGTTCACTCCGACACCTCCAACTGATCCACACACACACACACACACACACACGGACTCTCTGCATCACGCCACACGCTCTTCCCTCCAGTGTGTAAAGGACTTTTGTGAACACAACAGTGCATCATCATCATCATCATCATCATCATCCCTCATCTTCATGCTACCTCTCAGAACATCAGTGTGTACAAACAGATCCAACCCAAGACAATAGACTAGACAGATCCTCCCGTTCCACAAATAATGCAATGCCTTCGTGTCACAACAAACATCACGTTATGTTTGAAACATTTTGCAATTTTACCATAGTGCCAAAGTACTTTTATACATCTCTTTAATAACATTTACATAACAGATTTTACATTATAATAGACGTATTATGCTTGAAAAAGCAGTTGATTCTGTTCACACTGCCTCTGAGCTGAAGTCAACTTCACTTCTGTTCGTCTAAAAACCTTTAATAATCTCCGGAATATTTAGGGCCAGATTTACTAAACAGGGTAAATGATCATGAGAGCACAATCCCGTAAAAGTGCCGATGGGAGTGTAAGTTCAGTGTGTGATCTACTGACGACACACAAATGAAAGAACAGACGCAGCGGATCATTTCCATAATGACCAACAATCACGCAAATCACCATCTGGGTTAAAACATGCTTTTGGTAAATAATGCTGCAAATACCAGTAAATTCACGAGCGCAAACCTTAGTAAATCACCTTGCATGATTCATTTAAACACTCTCCTCTCATAAATGTTGCGTCTGAAAGAGAAACTCCTACAAATGCATATGTAATAAGGGACGCTAAAATAACCCTGTCCACGTCTTTTCACTGCGTGTCTGTAGTAATTCTTTACCGTAGTTTTCTTAACTCCGGAGCAAGCTGTTAGTAAATCTGGCCCTTGCTCGTTTAGATTATGTTTATGTACATAAGGGAAAATCATAATTTCCCTGCTTTAATGAGAAATAAAGGCAATGCAGTTATCAAGTTTTAATTTTTAAAGATTATCATCATGTTATTTTGCGTCTTAATTCACATGCATCACACTTCAGTTAGTCTGATATTCATTTACAGACAAACGAATCCCTTTATATATCATCATCACCATCACCATCACTGAAGGATTTTCATTAGCGCACATGAGAATGCAATAAACGGAAATCAGAAGAAGTGAACAAATCCCAAATGTGAAATGGCTTTCTTTTCCAGTTTCGCCCCACGTCAGCCTTCTCTTCGGGCGACTTTGATACCAAAAACCCCAGACGTGTCCGTTCTTTACGTTGACATCACTCAACACTGTTCATGTTGTAAATTGTGTAATATCTTGTGCGCTGGGATGCGTTTCTCACGAATGTCCACGGTGCGTTATACACTCGAAACCAAAAATCCAGCTGGAAAATCCATCGCGTTTCTCTCGAAGAAAAGGAAAAGCTAATGATGGCACACAAATGCAGAAATCGTTTGGATATATTTTTGATGCCCTCCCGTTGTGAATAGCCGATTCTCGTTTCTTATTTCATATTG
The DNA here is from genome assembly GCA_031834385.1 of Semotilus atromaculatus. Classification (NCBI taxonomy): domain Eukaryota; kingdom Metazoa; phylum Chordata; class Actinopteri; order Cypriniformes; family Leuciscidae; genus Semotilus; species Semotilus atromaculatus. The sequence continues at coordinate 11,376,153 of JAULUF010000016.1, read as the reverse complement.
GGCTTGTTTACAGGGCGGCCATAGGCTATATTTTATTTTCTCGCAAGCATAATGTGAATGCGCGCTAGCTTCTATAGATGTGCACCTTTGCTCTTGTTTTGCTTTTTTTTTTATAACAATGGCATCCGCGTGTAAAGTGACACGGTCTTCATCCGGATGGATCTGGAGGGCTGAAGACATCAGGGCTACAATCACTGAGGAAAGTGTTGTGATTGAGAAGGAGACCATGTGGAGGTTTTGGCCAGTCCTAGTCTTGGGTTTCGAGTCTCATCCTCACTTCGGAAGCGTTTCCCTTCGCTCACGGCGTTCGTATCACTGCCTGCCCAGCAGCACATACTCAGAAAAGCCTCATATAATGATGCTTTTAGTTTTTGCATATACAGCGGTTTGTAAAACATCAAATGTTTACTTTGTTGCATGTCTTTTGTTCTTTAAACTCCTGCAGTGTTTTTGAATGTTTCTTCTTTTTTATATCAAGCGCAGAGACATTCTCTTGTCAAGTTTTAACTTTTAAGATCTCTGCATATGTATAAAAGGAATAAAATGGAACAGCAAACTATTGTCTTTTTGATTCCAACTCGTTTTTGTGAAGAAAAACTAACAAGGTGTAGGTTTTTTGGTCTCTTCATTTGTACTGGTAATGCATATTCAGAATAAATAGATTCTTTTGTTGCCATATGTTTCTCTCTGGTGTCTGATTTCAAGTTGATTTAGTAACAGTGCTTTACTTTAACATGTTAGATGTCATTCATATGTCTGATCATTGGTGGACTTTGACCTAAGATAATTTAATTTCTGTATCTCTTCTATTGATTGAATTGGAAATAACATGAAATACTTACAATAATATTGACCATCTGGTCACTGTATCCCTATGATTTTATCGTAACACTTTACAGCGAGCTCCCATTAGTTAATGCATTAACTAACAATGAGCAATTCGTTTGTTACAGTATTTATTCAATAAAAACACAACTCTTCATTGTTAGTTGATGTTAGCTCAGGTCCATTAATCATGCAGATACGACTTTTGATTTCATTAATGGGTTTGTAAGATTAATGATGTGCTTTAGAAGTATTGTTCATTATTTGTTCATGTTAATGAATGTAGTTAACTAATGTTAACAAATGAACCTTATTGTAAAGTGTGAAAGTGTTACTATTTTCAGTTAAATGAAAAGAGAAATGGCATTTATCTCCTCCCAGATGAAACTGAGAATATGGATGATTTTGTGTGAGTTTTATTTTGATGCAAATGATCAGTTCGTTTTTAGTGTGGTCCGAGGTTAAGATGACGACTGACAGAAATGTCAGACTTATTAAGACATTTTGCTCTGGCTTTCTGCATTTTTTCAAGGGAACACACTGTTTAAACACATTCAGAAAATTGTGAAACACTTAGGCTATATTTATGGTTCATTCTCAAGAAAAGCTGCCATTTGTGAGCAAACTGAATAATCAAATGAATATGAATGATCTTAACTCTCATTAGTGTCATTTTTAAATACTGTTTTTCATTGAAATATCAGCCAATTTGCACAACCAATTCATTACATTGCATTTAAATCGATTGCATATTTGGGGGGGGGGGAACTACTTTGGCTTGTATTTTGTTTGTTTTTTAAGTGAAAAAAAAAATCATGCTTTTTCAATATGTTGTGTAGTATTGTCTTTAAATGATTAATGCTTTTTCTGTGAAAGTGCATTTTTCATTCATGCACATTCTGCTCTCACTCTTAGAAGAACCCTAACCCTAACCTTAATGGGGTAATATCTAATTATAATGTATTAATCACTTTTTATTGCTAATGTGTGAACTGCTTGTAATGACTCTTGAAAAATCGAGACCTTCCCTGACTTTCTATAGATTGTCTATGAAATCATGTAGACTGATTTTAACATAGGCTAGCTTACAGATTCACTCTTAGAAATGAAGGTTCAATGGGGTTCTATATAGAACTCTAGGGTTATTGACTCAATTTTAAAGAACCCTTTCATGCCAAAAATATTCTATATAAGGAGAAATGTCATAAATGATTGCATAATACTTTCATGTTTCATGTGTTATTTCATTTTTTTAGTGATAAAAGACACATATATACTGATCCTCATCATCTGAATACAGGTCATGTGTGCTTACTGTAGTTACAGTCTGGTACTGTTAAAAAAAAGACATTGAGTGTTCAGCCATAGCCTTTTAAAATGAAATAAAAAAAAGAAGAAGAAGAATCCTGAAGCATTCCCGGCCACAATGGCGCGTTTAATGAGAATGTCCCAATAGCAGATGCTGTTTTACCACGGTAACATCACTCCAGACTCTCTCTCTCTCTCTCATGTTAAATGTGCTCGTTCAGTCTATTCTTCCCGGGCCGCACTTCATAAACACACGAGTCCTCGGAGGAGACTCTCACTCTATCTGCTGTTTCAGGAGCGTCTCTCTGAAAGGTCAGCAGCCGAGGGACTGAGGTCTGGAAAACAAATTAAGGGAGGAAGATGAATGCAAAGCAAAGCACTGGGCCTTTATTGATGGCCACCATTTAGAGGATCTCTGTAGTCCATTTTTCACTCGCCACGAGCGGGACCTTGTTCTCAAATTGAATTCAGAGCCTAAATCTTCGAGTGGAGTCAAAATGCTGGACTGAGCTTCACAAACACCAGCGTAAAGAGAACATCACAAATCACAGAAGAAAACACTGAAGATAAAATGGGGGGGGGGAACGAAAAAAAAAAATCAGTTCATTTATAAATATATACATATATTATTAATAATAACATCATAAATTAGAATACATTATATATTGGTTAAAATACATTTGGGAAAAAAACACCAAAAAAAGTGCTGACCTCCTCCAATAACATCATGATGTCAGAAAGATCAAACCCTTTATTATTTTTAAAGGATAATCAATATCACAGCATAACATGGTTGTAGAAAGTGAAGGAACAACAACTCTGCACAGATTTTGAGGCACACCCATATACAAGAATAGACTACAATATAACACGACACCACTGAAATCAAATAATAATGAGAGTCTTGAGCTTCTAATTCTTTTTGTTTTATTTGCATAAAAATAAACATTCACAATCCAGAAATGCAATGCTTTTTTTTTATTCCAAATTGCATCCTTCCCTAAATCCGTCTTCTGAAAATTGGGCCGCATTTCTTTAAACAGAATGAGGCATTTGTGCTTTTATGATGCTGTAAAAACAACATCCTATAGAAGCGTGTTTTCGCGTTCTGAATACTGCACGAGATACCGTAGCCTATTGGCAGCACAATACACACACACACACACACATGATGTGTGTGATATGCTCATCTGTGAGCCGCAGGGGCGGATGGGAACATGTCTCAGGTCTACAGGGCAGAATTAAAGCCGTGTGTGTGTGTGTGTGTGTGTGTGTGTGTGTGTGCGGGGATTACAGAGCAGACCAGAGGGAGGATGAGCATCTTATCTCCTCTCGTCTCTGTCGAGCAAACACGTGAAGTGTTCTGCACGAGAGCTTTATCATATTGACACGCTGGAGGCTCGTGGATTGTGCATAGCTGTAAGGATTTATCTCCATCATAAGTTCCTCCCTGATGGCTCGTGTTGAATTGGCACAGAGAATAGATATCAGGTTAGATGTTGCTGTTGATTTTCCGCTTAATTCAGGAGGACGTACAGTATGTACGTAACAGGGCGGGTGTATTCATTAAGTGTCCCGTTCGGATCCTCCACCCACAGGGAGATAAACACACTCCTCTGATCTGCCTCACACACCAACTTTTCCTAAAAAGAGATGCGTTCAGTCCCATTTGGGGAAGATTCGCGCAGCTCACGGTGTCACTCACGCGTTTCATGTGGATCAAACCGCAGAACGCCTCGGAAATGTGGGAAACGGTGGCAGTGCTTATACGAGATGAACTTTCGCGATGTGGGTGTTGAAGTTAAACAGCACAGCTTCAGAGATGCGCCTAAAGCGGCTCGTGTTAATGAATCAGACATGCGTTCTCGCATTGTGCGCGAGCATCTTTGAAAAGAACGCCCCGAGACAAACAGAAACTTATCTCTTTGAAACACGAATTGAAAACGAAGCGCGAAAGTGTGGGATGCGTTGTGTTGATGCGGATACAATCTAAACACCCTTGAAAGACGATGGCAGATTGTCAGAGTCCTGGAGGAAGCTCATCCAGACCTGTGTCTATTCTGTCTTTCTTGTCAAACAATTATCACTGTTTTGAAGGATTAAAAGTGCGTTTGGCAGAACAAAAAGCCTGTTTGATTTGCAGTTTTACTGTTTTCCGACACATTATGCTGGTTTGTGGGTCAGGTTAAGTTGCTTTGTTTGATAAGTTATTTAAGTGTGTGTACTCAGGGTTACATGGGTAAGTCTTTGTTGTTATTTCTGTCTCAGCTCAGATCTGGTGAGCTCCACATTTCTCTGAAACAGAAGAGTTTTCAGGATAGCTGATGTCTGAGGCTCAGATGAGACTGAAGGCCACTGTCACTTCCAGTTGCTCTGTCCCTGCCCCACTGAACACTGGGAAATGCCCTGCGATGTGACAACAAGACACATGAATATCTGTGAACTTCATTTTTAAATCATATAGATGATGGAATTCATCCATGACAACAAGAACAATAAACACACATAAACAACAAATTAACTTCTTTTTTTTTTTTACAAATTAAAAATCTTACATTGAAGCCTGTGTGAAATTGCATTAGGTAGGCTATTGTTTATTTAGGGATGCACTGATATTAACATTTTGGCCGATAACCGATAATTCTAGATTTAAAAGCCGATAACCGATATAAACTAAATCCAAATTTTTATATCATTTTTGAGAGCCTGATTACAAAACAAAAGTCTCAGCATTAAAAGCCTTTTCCCAAGCTCTTCAACATAAATCAAATATATAGAGTACAGTAGCCTACTTTGAACCAGTGTAAGTTTTACAATTAATTTTACACTGCTGATCTTTCTTTATCAGATGAAATATATTGCCTAAATAATGCATACTTAAAGAATCACCATATTGTTGTTGAAAATAATATGAGAAAAATAAAAGTGCTAGTTATTATTAATAATGCATCAATGCTTTTGAAAAAGAAACATCTAAAATTAAGCCTATTTGACAAACTGTATTTTCCTTTTTTTTTAAGTGATTTAAATCATATTTCAAGCAATTCAAAACCATCATGGAGAACAGTGCGCATCTGAAGTCTCTCGGCTGATAGAAATATTCCATTATTTATCGGCTTTAATATATCGGCCAACTTTTCTTATCTGGCCAATAACTATAACATTGGCCGATATGGTGGCCGATATATCGTGCATTTTTCTGGGTGATTGTCAGAGAGTTGGTTGCAATGGAGCCCCTAAAGGGACATGGCAATGGAGAACAGAAAATATGAGAAATAATTCAGTTTCAGAGTGCAAAAGTCTGGTTCTGGAACTTAAAGCACCATTCATTTACAAATTACGTAAATGAGTCAATATACAGATCTGCATGAAGCAGAAGTTGCGCTCATCTTTTCTCTATTGTGACGTATATCCGAGTGAATCGCTTCTGGAACAAGAACAGATGTGGGCGGGGCTTGATTGTGTCCGTGAGGAATTGATTGGATGGTTGTGGTTTGCTATTGGCTGATCTCATGTGAGTGACAGGTTATAGCCCCGCCCTCGTCATCAGAGAAGAGAAGAGATGCTGTGAGAGGGAGAAGTTACTCTGATTCAAGATTATGAGGCACAATAATGATGTGTACGGATAAATAATTTATAAAAAATACTGCAATATTTAATAAAAAAAATAAAAAAGAATTCTCAATTTTTATTTCATGGTGACTTAAAAAACTGTTAATGTTTGTAGCTCAAACGGGACCAGTAACCCTAAAATGAGCAACAGTGAACAAACATCACTCATAATAGGTCATCATGTGAGTTGAGCTGAAGGCCAATGCTGAGTTTTCTACACTGATAACACAAGAACACACACGTTATGTTTTTGTCTTGACTACATTCATCATGCCATGTGATGTCATGCCTGATAATGATGGAAGCATCAAGACTTATATTTACCATGATCATCTCAAAGAATTAAAGTGAAAGATTTTTCATTTTGACAGAAGTTTTAAATGATTGCAAAATAATTTGCTATCCGGTTGCTACTGATGAAACAATAATGATGTATTAAAAAAATAGAAAGAAAGGTGCATCATGATTAAATAAAAAGGAGAAATATTTCAAATAATATATGACTGATTATTTTGACCATTTTCTATTAAAGTTGTGAATATTTCCAGATCAGATTGGTGGGCAAAAGCGTGAAACTCAAAGCAGTTTGTTCTCAGTGATTATTTCCTCTCATGTATTCATTAACACCCACAAAACACAAAAGGGAACTGGAATTTTATACCTAATTTATGTGCAAATTTAGGAATGTGATTACATTTGGGCGTCCTCTGAGAAGATTCATGTTTCACCCAGCGATGTTCCTGATGTGCTAATTGGCTTGAAGAATTCAAAAGGGTCCCAAACCGCTTTCATTTCACTTTTAGATTTACCATTAAACACCCCCACGGTGTGAGGTGAGACTGAAGGTGTGTGGTGTCATGGGATCAGCGCCGGTTGGCAGGTTCTCACAGGCTGATGGTAGCAGATACAAGTTAACAAAGGGTTAAAGTGCCCCTATTATTCTTTTTTGAATATTCCCTTTCATGCAGTGTGTAACCTAGCTTTTTGTGAATGTAAAAGGTCTGCAAAATTGTAAAGATCTACGTGCATGACAAAAAAAGTTATTGTCTCCTAAAAGAAAGAAGTGATTCTGAACTGCTGAAACAAGTCGTCAGTAATTCCAGTCTCACTTCCTGTTATACCTACGTATCAATGTAACAAATTTTCATAATTCCAGCCTGTGGTCTTGATTGGCTGAACAGCCTCTTTTAGCTCCGCCCTCAAACACAGTAGTTTATCTGAGACTGCAAGAGTTTGTGTTGTTCATGTCGAGAAGACACTGTTTTCAGCTCTCCAAATCCACTTTAAAGCAACACTATGTAGCTTTTTCAACCTTCATAATATATTTCCAAGACCCTTGTGATGGTACATCGACTTACAATAGGTTAAATGACACGTCTGCCATAGCCTGATGGTGTCTGTATCACTTTTACTGGCACTGTGTAACTTGCCGAAACCCGAGCACAAAAAGAACTACAAAATTCGACTGCTTTACGTCAAGCGTTACAATAGTCATTATTTTGCTTTTCTTCGTTTCTGATGTCGCAATACATCATCATTTCATGAAATCATGCACCATACTCTACCTTGTCTGTGGACATCGTTCATTCCAAAGCCGGTGCCGGATAAACAACGAGCGTGCGAGCGACAGTAGGCTGCGGTAGGCTCAATTATTTACGACAGCGGTAATGAACAATTCCGCTTCCAACCAGTAGGGCGACCGCAGAGGAAAAGATACTTGGTGTTGCTTTAATGCTCTTCCACAGGACGAGGACTCGAGCTGGAACTGATGCGGAAAAACCGACGCCATCGTTCGTATCTGATCAGGAAAGCAAATTCAGATATGGGAAGTTTAGTTTGACACACGCTGTAAGCGGCCGACCAATCACAACAGACCAATCATCCATCTGACCAATCAGAGAAGAGCACTACTCGGGGAGGAGGAGTTTAAAGAGACTCATGAATCTTCTAACAAACCATTTTGCAATGTATACTAATGAGACATTTAAGTGTTTGTGACCATGGATGCATGTAAACCTGTTGTAGGAGACTCCAAACAAAATTAAGAACCATAGTGTAATGAGGCACTTTAAAAGGAAAATACCCCCAAAGTTTGGGGTCAATAAGATTTCTGAATTTCAGTAAAATGTTATTATAATTTAAATATTTATAATGTAATTTATTCCTGTGATCAAAGCTGAATTTTCAGCATCATTACTCCAGTCTTCAGTGTCACATGATCCTTCAGAAATCACTCTAATATGATGATTTGCTGCACAAGAAACATTTATTATTATCAATGTTGAAAACAGTTGTGCTGCTTCATTCTTTTTCTGGAAACCATGATATGTGATTTTTTTCAGGATTCTTTGATTAATAAAAAGTTCAAAAGAACAGCATTTATTTGAAATATACATTTTTGTAATATGATGTCTTTAATGTCATTTTTTAAAATCAACTTGATTCTTCTTTACCGAATGCAAGTATTTTTTTATTTAAAAAAAAAACTTATGAAATGTTACTTAGCACTTCAGACTCGATTGTATTTAACAGACATTTTAAAAAAGCCAATATTGCCACCTAGTGCCTAAAACAGAGCATTATGTTTATTTCTTTGAAATCCTCCTAAATCCTGATTGTGATAAGATTAGACACTAGATTATTTCACCAAACACATTTATTGAAAATGCACAGAACAAATGAGCTTTCTTGTCTCACAACATCGTATCACAAAATGCCGCATTTATGCATGAAACTCATCGGTTATAAGGATGCATGGATGCAGATGCAGACTTGATGTTAGTCTTGATATTGCTGGGCATTTTACCTGTTAAAAGAGAAAATGTAATTAGCATGATAAATGCTGATTTTAAGCCTAAATGTGTTAGTGAATGTTATTAAATGTGGTACCAGGTTGTCCAGGCTGCTGTTGGGTGACCTGCCCGCCCATGCCAGTCTGATGACCCGAGGCTCCAGCGACTGTGACCTGATGTAGTGTGGGGCCCGCTGACATCATCGGCTGTCCAGGGTGACCCGGGGCCACGGGTCCAGGTGGTCTGCATTTGGACAGACCCTTCCCGAACCCCACCGCTGCCACCAGAGCATTAGTGTCGGCCGGATTGAAGGACGGCTTGTTTTGTCTTAAAGCTGAATAGACGCATCCATTTTAACATCAATGACTTTGCACACATGAAACACTGGCAAATATAAAACTAGGAGCGACGGTTAATGTTTACCTGATGTTTCAGAGTCTCTGTCGTCACGAGGATTATTCAGCTTTTCCAAAAGATTTGAGCAAAGTTTATTCAATGTTTGGATCTGTTTCTAAAAAGAAAACAGAACAAAATTCAACAACCGACCTTTATACATTTAACCCCCCCGGTTTCACAGACAAGGATTAAGTCTAGTCATAAAGCAAGTTGAGCCGTTTTAAAATAAAGCCGTATCTTAAAATATTTCAGTGCCATTGGTTTGTCTCAAGATCCATACGAGTAATGTTTTTAATAAGACACATTTATAAAAGGTACTTTAAATGCCCTAATTAAACTATGGCCTAATCCTGGCTTAATCTAAGCCTGTCTGTGATAGCAGGCCGAAATATGTTTACAGTGGTTTAAAGGTTCGTTTGCTGGTAAAACTCTTGTGGTCTTGGTCATTTTAGAACAAAAAAAATCTCACGATTTTTTTTTTAACTTTATCGGAACAGTAGACACTTTTGACTTTTGTGGGACTTGCTATGTGATCACAAAAAATTATCTTCAACAAAAATGAAAAATAGTCATACAGAGAATTTTTTGGGGTACAATCTACTAATATATATATATATATATATATACACACACTACCAGTCAAAAGTTTTAGATCAGTAAGATTTTTTATGTTTTTAAATGAAGTCTCTTCTGCTCACCAAGGCTGCTTTATTTGATTGAAAAAAAAAAAAATGACAATCAGTAATATTGTGAAATATTATGACAATTTAAAATGACTGTTTTCTATTTTAATATATTTTTTAAATGCAATTTGAAAGCTGAATTTTCAACATCATTACTAATATGCTGATTTTATGCTCAAAAAACATAAATTATTATTTTCAATGTTGAAAACAGTCGTGTACCATTTTTTCCCCCAAAATTCTATGATGAATAGAAAGTTCAAAAGAACAGCATTTATTTAAAATATAATCTTTTCTAACATTATAAACGTCTTTACTGTAACTTTTGATCAATTTAACTCATCCTTGATGAATAAAAGTATTTTCTAATTTCTTTCCCCCCCCAAAAAAAAAAAAAATTCTTACTGACCCCAAACTTTTGAATGGTAGTGATTAATGTTACAAAAGCTTTCCATTTCAGATCAATTCTGTTCTTTTGAACTTTCTATTCCATCAAAGAATCCTGAAATAAAAATGTAAAAAACTGTTTTCAACATGGATAATAATCATAAATGTTTCTTGAGCATCATATTATAATAATTTCTGAAGGATCATGTGACACTGAAGACTGGAGTAATGATGATGATAAATTCAGCTTTGATCACAGGAATAAATTACACTTCACTATATATTCACATAGAAAACCGCTGTTTTAAATTGTAATAATATTTCACAATATTACTGTTTTTTTTTTATTTTTTATCAAATTATTGCAGCCTTGGTGAGCAGAAGAGACTTCATTTAAAAACATACAAAATCTTACTGACCTTTAAAACTTTTGACCAGTAGTGTATATACTTAGTTTTAGCTGATTTGTAGATTGTTGCCATTTTGTATATGTGTATGATTTGTATAGTTGCCATAATTTTTTGTGTTCAGCCATATATTTATATAAATTTGAATTTAAACACAGAATCACTGTATTAATTGGACATATGAAACGTTTTATAATATTTGCATTATTTTATGTAGAAAGTATCATGTGCATATTTTAGAGGTGGATATTGTTTAGTACAATGAAATCCCTCAAAATATAAAATGTCATGGGAAATTAATTAAATACATTAATTAATTTATTAATTCATTGTCCTCTGTCTGCTCACCTGGGCTACTTCAGGTCCGATCCGGGCCGCTTCGGCGCTCAGGTGTTTCTCCTGTTCCTCGACCTCCGGGTCAGGTTTCGTCCTGAGGTGATCTGGCACGATCTCATGGCTGAACACAGGCACTCGCTGCTCTGTCAGTTTCTGAGAAGTAACAAAAGGTTGCATCTTAAAATTAAAAGGCCTGTTTTTGCGGGTTATGGTGTCATCATAACCAGGGTGACTTTGTTCAGCGCTCACCGCCAGCTCTTCATCTCGATCAGGAGACAGCAGCAGAGGGATGATGACCTGTGACCTGTATGATGGGGTCTTCTCATTTCTCAACAGCTTGTTGATGGTGTTCAGCTGCCCAGACACGAGGGCGAAATTATCCAGCACAGAGGGCCTGAATCCAAAACATCAGCATCAACATAGTGAAAATGTGGAGTTTATTAGGAAAGATGTGTAGTTCTTACTCACCAAGTGAGCCTCTCATACTCATTTTCCAGTTTATAAATGAAACTCTGCAGGGACCCTTTCAGATGAGCCACTCGAGTGACCAGAGACTCCACAGACGCCTCCAGCTGCTTCTCCTCCCGCTGCTATTGAAATAAAACTCAAACAGATCATCCTCAGCTCTTATATAACACAAACACAACAATAACGTTAACCGTTTCACGCGTTTTTCGGTCTCGACAGTTATCATGCCAGCAGATAAAACCAACTGCATACAGTCATCTTCTTGCAAACTATCTGCGTGCTACTGTCATTATTTATAATTACGTTTTTCGAAATGCCAAACAGCTGCAAAAATGGACATAAAGTGAGTATGTTTTATCAGTTTACCTGCATTTTACAGCGACAAGCGCAACGACACAATTGAGCGGAAGTAAACAAACACTCGCAGCAGTAATTCGAGTCCGGTTGTCAAAACGCGACCGAAATAATGGTTCCTTACTTTTCTAATATATAGTTATAATTAGTAATAAATTCAATCAAACTGGCACGTGATAATATCATTGGTAGAATTTATTTTATTTTATTAAATACCTCTGGTTGCATTACCAATTATATTATCACCGTAGTGAGTGAAAGGTTGAATTTGCACATTTGTATTTGAAGTATAACGTTACTGTAATGTACATTCATACCATATACTTTTCACTCAAATTGGTTTGGGGATAATATCATTGGTAATGCAACCAGGATAATTTAAATAAATAATAATTGAATTATACTAATGACATGATCACCATACCAATTTTACCAACGTTACAAGTTAGTTTACTGTAATGTACATTCATACACAAATATAATTTTCTCTATAACCTGTACACACAGGATCATGTGTATGACCAGGGTATGATCACTCATGCATGAGGGCTTTTATTGTAAATTGGGGAACCGGAAGTGAAGCAGCTGCAGTCAGACGAGCTGCAGTTTACAGATTTTGACACAAACCCTCTAAACTCGCTCACAAACAACCCGCCAGTAATGCGAAGCACGGCATGGCAGACAGACAGGACAATGAGGTAAATTAAACTCTTACTTTGACTGAGTTTGTTTGTTTTGTTTTGTTCAGTTCCACTGCAGAAAATGTTTACAGGTTAGGTAGCAGCAAATAAACAACAGGAGGAACACGTTTATTTTAGAATAAATTTGAGACTTTTATTCTGTTATTCTTACGCTGAATACCCCTTTCTGTAATATGTTTTTTATTTTTTATTTTTTTTAATAAGAGATATTTGGAAAGAGTTTAACGCAGAGGTTGGGAATAAATTAGATTAATGCAGTTCTGTCATGTGTTTGCAGCCACTCCCTCAGACTACACAACAACAACAACAACAACAATAACAACAACAACATGCTGTTCGCGTAGTAAATCATAACTGCATGTATTTATCGCTGTTCATCAAATTTACCTGAAGCTTTTTAAAATTCTCAAACACTAGATGCAGTTTGTGGGACAATAACTACAGCAAGTGTCTCTCAGCACTGGACACATTTTTAAGTCCTGTCAAAAAAATAATAATCAGACACTCAAAAAAGACCTTTTTGTTTTCCTTTAACGTTACTTTTGTATGATACACAGTTTTTGTTCTTTGTTTAGTCTCCACTTGATGTCCAAAGTGAAATCTGGAATGTTAGTTTTATTCTTATTTTTACTGTGTCTGAGAGGATTCCTGAATTTTATTTGATTTTTAACCACATAAAAACATTGTTTATCAGTGTCGTGCTGTCTATTTATTTCAAATGCTTTAATTGAATCAATTTAATGTAAATTAACCACTTAATAGTAACTAAGCAACACTTGCAGACTCAGAGTGACAGTGAATACAGGTGTCTAGATATAATCATAACCAGATAAAAATGATGAAATATATTAAATGTTAGATTAGATGTTAGTTTTCGCCATGCCCACTAATTTTAAATATCTGGGGTATTTTTGTCAATTTCTTTTTGCCCTTGTTAATATCTGATCCTGACTTTTAATACAATTTTGCAATCAAATTGTTGTCGTGATAATACCATTAGTTATGTAAAAATTATTATTAAATTAGAAAAAGGCAGTGGTTTCAGACTTTTGGACCCCATTGTACTAATATATATATATATATATATATATATATATATATATATATATATCTTCTCTCCAGCCTGTGTATTTATGAACTTGCACTAGGGCCTTTATTTTGAATTTGTAAACTGGAAATGTACATAAAAAAACAGGGTTTCACTATGTTCCAGACATTTAAAATATCTGGGGAATTTGCTGGTTAATTTCTGTTACAGATCCGATTATGCACTGTGCCATGATTCTATGATTCTGTTGTAAATGTGATACTGATGTTAGATGGCGAACATTTACTGTACCGCATAACACATTCAACGTCACGAGGTACATTATTGCCTTTGTGTCTTTCTAAAAGCAGATCGTCTCTCATTTCCAAAGACCAGGCAGTTTTTTGAGATGACATGTTGTTCCTATAATGAAATGTTTTTCCTGTGTGAAGGTGGAGGAGGCTGAGCAGGTGTTCCTGCTGATGAAAGAGGAGTACAGGATATCACGCAACGTGCGTCTGTCCTGGTTCCTCAGTCGGCTCAATCAGGTCGTTCGGCCCAGTCCACAGTCTGAGCTGGTAAGAGACAGACTGGGATTATTTAGTGGCCGACTGATGGCTTTCCAATGGAGAAAAGGGTGACTGATAGGTGATTTACTTCTGATACACTATCGTTCAAAAGTTTGGGGTTAGTAAGTGTTGTTCAAGTCTCTTTTGCTCACAAAGCCTGCATTTATTTGATCAAAAATAAAAACAGTCATATTCTGAAATATTACCATTTAAAATAGCTGTTTTCTTTTTGAATGTATCTTAAAATGTAATTAATTCCTGATGCCAATGTTGAATTTTCAGCATCATTACTCCTGTCTTCAGTGTCATGATCCTTCAGAAATGTAATTTCGTATTATTATCAATGTTGAAAACATTTGTGCTGCTTCTTATTTTTGTGAAAGCATGACAGATTTATGTTTTTTTTGGTGAACGTGATTTCACCAAGTACCACATGTTCCTGGATCAACATCTTTGTTGATCCTGGATCAACTTTCCAATCAACCAATCAGATTTGAGGGACAAGTTTACAGTTTATGTCAAGTTTAGGCTTAGAACCAGGGTGAGGTACTCAAACATCAGTGTTATTCACCTTTCAATACCCTATGATTTTAGGGAAAAGTTATGGGTAGGGTTAGGTTTAGGGGTAGGGATTGGGTAAGGACTACATTTTGGGACAGGAATGTTGATCCAGGATCAACAAAATATGTTGATCCAGGACCATGTCTTACTTGGCAAAATCACGGTGACCTTTTTTTTTAATGCATATAAAGAACAGTATTTATTTGAAACATAAATCTTTTGCAAAATTATAAATGTTTTTTTTTCTGCCACTTTTGATCAATTTAACACGTCCTTGCTGAATAAAAACATTATGTAAAAAAAAAAAAAATCTCACTGACCCCAAACTTTTACATGGTATTGTATGTTTAATAATGGAAAATGAAATGAACACTTATTTGGTCGAATATATATACTAGCCTGATAAAAATAATCTCAAAATGGTCAGATATCAGATGCTTACTTTAATAAATTATATTTTTAATATCTTTCCATGCATGTCTCAGGCCTTCCTTCTATACCTTGAAAAAGCAAACAATAGCTTTCACCCAGATCAGTTCAGATCTTCATGGATCACATAACATTGTATCTCATCATACATACCCTGTGAGAATCTCTCTGTGTGTGTGTGTGTGTGAGTGTCTCTGGTCATGTTTGTGTTGCATCTCCTCAGCTGAACTCAGAGAATGAGTTGGATGTTTTGAGCATCATCCCGAAAGGATGGCAGTCCGATTCTCCTCCCTCGTCCTGCTCGTGTCTGCTGGTTCCCTCCACACGTGTGACTTTCCTGGCTCGCAGGTACCGCTTCATCATCGAGCTGGACCTGAGCCCGTCCACCGGGATCGTGGTAAGACATCGCCACCATCACATTCAGTGGCTTGTTTAAAGTGGAATCAACTCTTTTACGAGTGCAGTGTCATATGTTGCTTGTCTTCAGGATGACAGCACAGGAGAGATGATCTTTGACGAAGTCTTCCATGCTCTGTCTCGGTGCTTGATTGGTTTGGCAAAACCCTTTAAAGTCCCAGGAACTGATCACGTGTTCCAGCCGGAGATCTTCATCACTATTCTGGCGTATTCCTCCATCATTGGCCTTAGTTCTCATCAGGTCTGGATCGTCTGGTCTTTGTGAATCTATAAATGCACATCAGTTGAACACGTTTTCTGATATGGTTCTGCCCATCAGGTGTTGGTTCAGGGCTGTCAGCTGGACTGTATGGATTTGGAGCAGTTCCTGCATCAGATCTATCAGCAGCTGAGAGCCGTGGAGAGCAGCATCGCTGACGTCCTACAGCAGCAGCACAATCAGGCAAGAGCCCGTGTGGTTTTTATACAGGCATGCAATAAGAGGCCACATTGCAGTGCATTACTAGCCTGGGAAAACCCAGACAACTTCCGGCAAATTTAGATTTGCTCTGCAAGTTAGTCTGGCAAAGAGCCCATTTCCAATTCGCCGAAATCGCGGCACCAATCAGAAACGTTGGGCCGGGCTTTACACGACGACACAGCGACTGTGTGAAGCAGATTTTGTACATTACAAAGATGGATGCCGCCGTGGAACATCACTCGTTCGAATCAGCTATCGCGTCTGTTTTAAGCGATTTGAACGTTTCCTTTTTGTTAAAGGAACACTGCACCGTTGTTTCATATTAAACTATGTTATTCCCTTAACTAAGACGAGTTGATACATGCCTCTCTCGTCTCAGTGCACTCAATCGCTCTGGCGCGCCTCGACACTTTGATACTGATAGCCAAGTTCATTCATTAGGATCCAAACAGAGATGAAGTTAGAAGCGATCAAACGCTTAGTGGAGGTGTTTGATCGCTTCTAACTTCATCTTTGTTTGGATTCTAATGAATGAACTGGGGGATCAGTATCAAAGTGTCGTGGCGCGCCAGAGCGATTGAGTGCACGCACTGAGACGAGAGAGGCATGTATCAACTCGTCTTAGTTAAAGGAATAACATACTTTAATAATTATGAAAAAACAGTGGAGTGTTCCATTAAAACCGGAGCAAAGAACAACACTCGGGAGATGTTTCTCCATCGCTCTGCATACGTCATCTTCATCGCTCTGATTGGTTTTAGGTCTATCCAGAGGCGTTTGAGCGACGTCCGTTGGTGACGCCCCTCTGGAAATGGGTCCTCTATGATGCTTTGCCAGATCCTAACTCAGTTACAACTGAGAATGGTCTGGTTTTAACCAGGCTAGTGCATGACAGAAATTTTACCAAAGTTAAATGCAGGGCCTAACATTAACACTAACCTAGTGCCAAATGCGTGTAAAAATCGGTGTATGAAACGGTGTCACTCACCAGTTGGCCGGTAACAGTTCTAACATAAAAGTGAACAAACGTGAACGACGCTCAGGACAGTTGACGGGCCAGCACTGCATTGTCACGAAGAATTAAGCCTTGACAATTTAAACATTCAAGCGCAAGAAGACACCAAAGGGAGCTTATTTCCTTCAGAAAGCTGCGTTCAATTACTAAACTGAGCTCTCTTTCACGTCGTCTTGCACTTGAGTGGACAAATTCACACAAAACTGTCAAAAATAACGAGTATCCTAGTAAACATAGTTGGTTATGTCTTAAGTGATTATAAACAGTTAACACATGTGTATCAGTATCAGTATATTAGATTCATGCCTTCACTTTTTAAAGTGACAGCAGCCTAATATTCCTGCTGCTGACTGTTTTTAATGGTAATCAAACAACAAAAGACAAAGAAAAAATCCCTTACTGCTCTTGACTAAATAACTTTTGTGACTTTAATAAGGATGTCTAATCTATGCAATGAAGACTATGCAGTTACTTTACATTTGCTTAGTTTGCTTACTTAAATTCCTGTACCTGAAAAACGTGAGAAGCACTGTTTATTTAATTTGTCTCTTTGTTGTATTGTATTTATTTGTGCTTTTGCTTGTAATTTGATTATTAGTTATTTTATTACTGACTGTTTACTTGTGTTTAATAATGCTTTAAATTTCTATTAGTTAGTTAGGCTAGTAGTTTTAGCTAGAATAGAGAATTGTGAATGTCATTAATGCCTTTTTTTTTTATGGCCGATACATTGAGTCACCGGCCTTTTGCAGGTGGGGCAAAAAGTTAGTTTTAGGCCCTGGTTAAATGTTATTTATTGGTATGAAACAAAACCTAGCATTGGTAAAATCACTGATAAATCACATTGCTTTCATAAAATGACAACAAGTGTAATATTATAAAAGGGACCATTGGTCAGTTTGCTATTGTGTGCTAATTTTGCATAACCTCTCATATGTTGTTGCTTAATTTGTGTTCATGTGTAATTTTACAGCGTCTTGTCATACACTACTATTCAAAAGTTTGGGGTTGGTGAGATTTTTTTTAAATTAATACATAAATTCATTAAGGAGGCATTCAAGTAATCAAATGAGACAGTAAAGACATTTAGAATGTTACAAAAGATGTCTAATTCAAATATTTCTATTCATCAAAAAAATCTTGAAATATAAAAACGGACTGAAGTAATGATGCAGATAATTCAGCTTTGATCACAGGAATAAATTACATTTTAACAATATATTCACATAGAAAACAGTTCTTTCAGAATATTTCATAATAGTCTTTACTGTATTTTTGCTGAAATAAACGCAGTCTTGGTGAGCAGAAGCTTTAAACGATCTTACCGACCCCAAACTTTTGAACAGTAGTGTATGTTTGTAATAATAATTGAATTTGTTACGTTAGACACTTTATGTCTATAAAAACAGCTCTCTGTATGTTCTTCAGTTCAATGGATCTCTTTATCAGTCCTTCTCCAATGAGGCTGTGGAGGATCCGTCTCCGAGGAAGCCGAGGGTTTCAATGGTGACGGCAGATGTGGGTCTGGTCAGCATGGTGAGGCAGGGGATTCTGGCGCTGCAGCTTCTGCCTCCAAACTCTGGTGCCGGTCAGTGTCTCTAAGCACCTGTTCCCCACATGATGTTGAAATCACATTTAAAGGATTAGTTCACTTTAAAAAAAACTTTTGCTGATAATTTCCTCACCCCCATGTCATCCAAGATGTCCATGTCTTTCTTTCTTCAGTCGAAAAGAAATGAAGGTTTTTGATGAAAACATTCCAGGATTTTTCTCCATATAATGGACTTCAACAGGACCCAAACGGTTCAAGGTCCAAATGACAGTTTCAGTGCAGCTTCAAAGGGCTTTAAACGACACCAGACGATGAATAAGGGTCTTATCTAGACAAACTATCGGCATTTCACAAATAAATAAAAAAGTTTACGTTTAATAAGCACAAATGCTCGCCTTGCTCTGTTCTGTGATGCGCGTTCGTGACTCACGTAATACGCAATTACGTTGAAAAGGTCACGCGTTGGCGGAAGTACCGAGTCAGTGTTTACGAATGTGAGGAAGCAGGACCATATACACATATTCAAATGTCTTTGTGTCAGTTTATCGTTTAAAATGCCCATTTCGTGTTCGTATCCTGGGTGTTTTAATATTAAAAAGGCAAAAAGAACATTTTCGTCAGGACAGAAGCGTGACCTTTTCAACGTAATTGCGTATTACGTGAGTCACGAACGCGCATCACAGAACAGAGCAAGGCCAGCATTTGTGCTTATAAAACTTAAACTGTTTTATTTATTTGTGAAATGCCGATGGTTTGTCTAGATAAGACCCTTATTCATCGTCTGGTGTCGTTTAAAGCCCTTTGAAGCTGCACTGAAACTGTCATTTGGACCTTGAACCGTTTGGGTCCTGTTGAAGTCCATTATATGGAGAAAAATCCTGGAATGTTTTCATCAAAAACCTTAATTTCTTTTCGACTGAAGAAAGAAAGACATGGACATTTTGGATGACATGGGGGTGAGTAAATTATCAGCAAAAGTTTTTTTTAAAGTGAACTAATCCTTTAAGGTGTGGTCACACTTGGCATGTTTGGTTGGATTGAAACGAACTCTGGTGCGATTGCTCTGTTATTGTGGTTCATTTGAATAAGTGTGAACGCTGCGATCCGAACCAAACAAGCGGACCGAGACGCTGGAAAGATGAGTCTCTGTCCATTTCCAAATGAACTCTGGTGTGGTCCGACTGAAATATGAACGCAACATGGACCAAAGACATGTAAACGAACCAAAAACAGGACATGATGTCACAAGATGCGCCCCTAAAAAGGACAGAATGCTCAATCATACCTGTTTTTTCTACTCTGTGTTGTACATCACAGTTCAGTTCAGGCATCAGAACCGCGTCTCCTCGCAGCAGATCTTGGCTTGTGTGTGACTGAGGGATTCCTGTCGCTGTTTTGACTCCTTTACACATTTTATAAGCTCTTCACAAGTTCTCAACTGGTCAGGATACCATCATATGTAGCTACGCACATACAATGAGCACATTTAGCCCAGAATGCAGCATTGTTCTGGATGTTCGGTAATGTGACCGCTAAGCAGAACAGGACTACATTCATTTTTTTTTTTTGGTCCGAACAAAACAAACCAAGCGAACTAAACTAGAAGTATGAACTCACCCTTACAAACCATTTATTTTACATGTATTCATTAGTTTTAATCAGTGCACCCAGAAACACAATTAATTATACTATGAATGATTTTAAAGATGACATGTACCCATGGCTAAATGACACGTAAGAACAAAACAAAAGGTGGTTTGCTGCTGAGTGGGCAGTGTGAATGGTCATGCACAAAGTACAATGAATCATCTTTTGTGTTGTCCTGCAGGTATAATAATCATCACAGATGGAGTGACGAGCGTTCCTGATGTAGCTGTGTGTGAAACTCTGCTGAACCAGCTGAGAAGTGGAACCATCGCCTGTTCCTTTGTTCAAGTATGTTCAGATCCATTTTGACACGTTCATGTTCAGTCTGACTGCCACAAATATATGAATGCTCTTTACAATACCATTCAAAGAGTTTGAGGTCGGTATGATTAAAAATAAAAATAAAAAATCTGCTCATGAGGGCTGCGATTATTTGATCAATAAATAGAGAAAAAACTGTAATATTGTGAAATATTGTTACAATTTAAAATGTGTTTTCTATGTGGTTATATTTTGAAGTGTATTTTTTTTAAGTGTAACTTTCTTCAGTGTCACGTGATTAGTCAGAAATCATATTAATATGCTGATTTGAGAGTTAAAAAATATAAAAAATATTTTCATCACTTTTCATCAATTTATTGTGTCCTTACTGAATAAAAATATTAATTTCTTAAAAAAAAAAAAAATCATACTGACCAATATTGTAAATGCAGTAGATTTTGTTTGACTGTGTAACTGGTCTGTTATAAAGCATAACCTTCCCTTTTGTTCTACTGTGTTTCCCTCAGGTGGGCGGCGCATACTCCTACGACTGTAGTTTTGGCTACATCCCCAACGTGGAGCTGATGAAGTTCATCTCCATGGCAACCTTTGGCTCCTATCTGTCCATGTGTCCCGAGTCCGACTCGACCGGCGTCGAGATGAACGCTTACCACCGCTCCTTCCTCACATACTCCTTCCTGAGGACCGGCGAGTCCATGAACCCGGAGTACTACTGCTGTAAGCTCAACTCAGGCTTAAGAGAAGGTCCTGCTGAGTATTTCATCCTTTTAGCATTTCAAACTCTCCATGTTTTTTCTTGAAATATGAGCCTGCAGTATCTTGAAAATAGGAAATATACTATACTACAGTAGTGGCTGAAAATGATGTCTGGCCTAGGAAACTGTACATCTTCACCCTTTATTTGAAATTATTATAAATGTGTTAAACCTTTTCTTAGCGTATTGTATAGTTGTGCTTGGAGTCGATTGTTTTACCTGTGATTATGCAATGAAATTGTGCCAACATAATATTTGGCCAGGCTGTCATACAAAGAAATTATTAACACATGCAGAAACAAGAGAGAACCAAAAAAATATGAATAACTGATTATGCTGTAGTCAATGCATGCTGTGAACTGTTTGTTTTTCTATGCATTTTTTTTGCATAGTAAAATAAAACCTGTAGCTGTAGTTTGCCTTTTTTTGCCAAATATTTTTTTCAGATAAATACCTTAACCAAGTTTAGTGTTTTATATTTAAAATATAAAAAAATATGAAGTATTTTAGTTATTAGGCAAAATGAGATCTGAGAACCGCAGAGAAGGAAGGAAAGCATTCAGAGATGTTTGAGCGCTTGAATGTTTCTAAGAGAGGATTGCTCTGTCCACTTAAAACACTCTGTTATTTCACCATACATCATCAGATAGCAAAGCAATCAATAACAGAGCTCTCAGCGCTCGGTATCTCAACCCTGTCTGTGAACTTTCAGTTCTGCCTCACAATTAAGCAAAATTACTTTCACATTACAATCACATTAGAGGCGATTTCATAAATGCTCATGAGATTTGGTCAAAAGTTAGTCATATGATTTTCAGTCGGTCATCTGCTTATTTCCTTCTGCAATGTTTAAAGATGCTGAGTCATTTTTTAAATGAAGTATGTAACTGCATGGTGATTTTTCATTAATTTTACTTTCACTTATAAAAGTCTAGATACACCTAGGATTTGATATATGGTATACAAATTGATATATCTTTGATATATACATACACACACACACACACACACACTACAACTACATTATGAGGACTCTCCATTGACGTAATGGTTTTTATACTGAACAAACTGTATATTATATCCCCTTACACTGCCCCTATCCCTAAACCTACCCATCACAGGAAACATTCTGCATTTTTAATAAAACATTGTTTTTTATGTTTTTTAAGCTATTTGAATTACGAGGACTCATGACATGTCTTCATAAACCATGTTTAAGTTGTAATACCAGTGTAATACACATGTCATTATACAAATTTGTGTCCTCATAAATCACATAAACAAGCGCGCACACACACACACACACACACACTAGGTTATGCAAACAGCACTGTAATGACTGACCTGTGTCGTCCTTGTGTTTCTAGTCTCCCAGCACAGGCTCTTTAATGAACACCTGGTGTCGGCCAGTGGAAACCCCGCTTTAGTGATGCGCAGGAAGAAACACACCGAGAAGGAAGTGCATGCTGATTTGATCAGTGTGTTGTCTATCAGACTGAGAGAGGGATACACCATCCGAGAGATTAACATCACTAAAGGTACTTTAACCTCATAAGGTGTGGTATTGAATGTTGAAATATACTTGAATAATGATCTTATGCAAATTGTGTATTTTATGTGTTTTAAGGTGAAGTATGTAAGATTTTGTATGATAAAATACATCCCTCTTAACCTATAGCGTGAGTTTGGGGCGTGGCTACATGGGAAAAGAAACTAATCTTCATTCAAAAGTGCAAGACAAAATTCGCTGCATTTAGACCTACAAAGATTAAACATCATGAACACCGCAAAGCAAACTGACATTGCAATGCAATGCAGCACGCTACAATGGACGCTTCATTACCATACAGCATCATCATGCACTCGTTCAGATTCAAATGTACCGGTTTAAAATGTTTACTGAAACAGTTGTGGCGCGTCATGTAAACAAATGCTACCGGTGCAGATCAACAGATGGGTTTATTATACAGGTTGGATGGGTTTATACTACAAGCTGGTTACTCATGACGCATAGAAACACAGCTAAAAGTATTCCTAATATGTTGGACCTTTTATTGAAAGTAGCCTAATTTTACCTGTTAAAACATGCCTTCACAAGTACTCGAAGGAGCTTCATCATATAAGGGCGTATAAAAACATGCTTTATTTTTTGTAATTCCACTTGGTGCCACTAGTGTCACAGAAACTACATACTTCACCTTTAAAGGTGCATTGTGTAATATTTCGGAGGATCTGTTGACAGAAACGCAATATCATATTCATAACTATGTTTTCAGTGTTGTATAAAGACCTTACATAATGAACCATTATGTTTGTATTGCCTTAGAATGAGCCATTTCTATCTACATACACCACGGGTCCCCTTGCATTGACATGTTTCTACAGTGGCCCTAAAGGGACAAATGCGTTTCATCACTATGTTGTTGTTCGTGCAAATAAGCAAGCTAAAGTCAGTGAATAAAACACTGACACAAAGATGAACAAGTAACAATAATATTTGCAATAACATATAGTTTTACTGAACAATTAAGTAAATATAATTTTGTAAAGAACCCTCATTGCTTAACTGGCTACTCTCTGCTGTCTCAGACAACGACATCACTTCCTGTCGGCCATCATAACTTCTGTTGTTTGCAATTCGCAACCTCACCACTAGATGCCGCTAAAATGTACACACTGCACCTTTAATGCAGCCTTGAAATGGGTAATTGGTATTTCTCAATAATCATGTAATCATCTAATCATCTCTATAAGGAGGAAGTCAGTTGGAGTTGAAGCTTGTCCTCCTGTGGAAGCATAACATGCGCATCGAGTATCTTGCCGTGGCGTCCTGGCCCCTGGATCCAATCAAACGCACCACCTGGGTGGAGGTGACCATGGAGGGCAGTTATGACATCCTCCATGACATCAGCTGCACCATGCGGAAACCAATCACAAGCCCCTACCGGACGTCTGTCATCCGTCGCTTCTGGAACACTCTGCAGAGGTCAGATCTCTGGGTTAACTCGAACAGCGATTGCAGAACGAAGATTTTAGATACTTTGCTGTCAGATTTAGTTCGATGTCTTAAAGTAATGCTGTATGTCGTTTGTTCTCAACAGCATAAATCAGACAGACCAGATGTTAGTGCACCTGCAGTCCTTTAATTCTATCCCAGAACATTACACCATCCCCGAAAGCACAAAAAATGGTGTTCCTCTGTTTTACATCCCACCTGGATCGACCACACCGGTGAGTGAGCACAAAATCATCGTATTAGAATGATTTCTGAAGGATCATGTGACACTGAAGACTGGAGTAATGATCCTAAAAATTCAGCTTTGCATCACAGGAATAAATTACATTTGAACATATATTCACATAGAAAATACTTATTTTAAATTGTATTAATGTTTCTCAATATTACTGTTTTGGCGATATTAACATGCTAACCACAATCCTGCTCTCCATCAGGTCCTTTCCCTCCAGCACAGTGGCTCTAAAGACTCCAGCCAATCGCAGTTTGCCTCTTACTGGAAGCCAATCCTGTCCATGGACGCTAACTTCTGGCAGCGCTGGCTGCACATGCATCGCATCGCTATCATTCTGGAACATGACATGTGAGTGAACACAGCCTGGACCGGTCAGCGCTCAATATAGTTCTGTTAGTGTTGGGAGTGCTACTCCAAAAGGTTTAACTTGAGTTGTTGTGAAAAAAGAGAGACCTGGTTTGGAAATACTGCTCCTTATAAAAAGTCAAAAGTGGCCATATTTTCTTACTACACGTCTTATTGCGAACAATTCATTGTTGCATGTTTGGTGCTGAAATGGCTTTCCTTTTAAAGGATTAGTTCACTTTTAAAAAAACTTTTGCTGATAATATCCTCACCCGCGTGTCATCCAAGATGTCCATGTCTTTCTTTCTTCAGTCAAAAAGAAATTAAGGTTTTTGATGAAAACATTCCAGGATTTTTCTCCATATAATGAACTTCAACAGGACCCAAACGGTTCAAGGTCCAAATGACGCGTTCGTGACTCACGTAATACGCAATTACGTTGAAAAGGTCACGCTTCTGTCCTGGCGACAATTTTCTTTTAGCCTTTTTAATATTAAAACACCCAGGATACACACACGAAATGGGCATTTAAAAGATAAACTGACACAAAGACATTTGAATATGTGTATATGGTCCTCCTTCCTCACATTCGTAAACACTGACTCGGTACTTCCGCCGACGCGTGACCTTTTCAACGTAACTGCGTATTACGTGAGTCACGAACACGCATCACAGAACAGAGCAAGGAAAGCATTTGTGCTTATAAAACTTAAACTTTTTTATTTATTAGTGAAATGCCGATGGTTTGTCTAGATAAGACCCTTATTCATCGTCTGGTGTCGTTTAAAGCCCTTTGAAGCGTCACTGAAACTGTCATTTGGACCTTGAATCGTTTGGGTCCTGTTGAAGTCCATTATATGGAGAAAAATCCTGGAATGTTTTCATCAAAAACCTTCATTTCTTTTCGACTAAAGAAAGAAAGACATGGACATCTTGGATGACATGGGGGAGAGTAAATTATCAGCAAAAGTTTTTTTTAAAGTGATCTAATCCTTTAGGGTGACACCAAGTTGAGTTAAAAAGAGAGATACTTGGTTTGAAAATACAACTAGTGCTCCATATAAAAACTCAGTGTCCATAATTCCCTCTTTGTCTCTCTGTTCAGCCCAGTCCCGAAGCATGTGCACAACGCTGGCAGTAATGGTCGATTCAGTACCGTCCAGTGTCGGATCTCTCACTCTGCGCTCACCTCGCTGCTCAGGGACTGGAGCAGTTTCGTCCTGGTGGAGGGATACTCATACGTCAAACTTATTTACAGGTACATGCTCAGTACTTTTGCCAGAATTACAGAGCAGTGTTTTAACAAGCATTATTCCCACAGTGCCTCTGAGCTGCCGCCCGTCTCCTTCTATCTGGTGCGTCTGATCTCTAAAGCTCCCTGCATGGTGCTGCGATTGGGCTTCCCAATAGGAACTCTTGCACACACCAGGAACAAGGTGAGGCAGCGTTTTTCACTTTAGAGTTCAGTTCATTTGATGTGAAAACTGGAATATGTGCAAGAATAATAAGCTAAATTACAAAAAAAATTAAATTTTCACTCTTAAAACTAGATTTGATCAAGTGGTCTTCACCAGATGTCGTATAGGTCATACAAATTTGACCCATGCTTTTTTGCTTAAAGGAACACTCCACTTTTTTTGGAAATAGGCATTTTCCAACTCTCCTAGAGTTAAATCGTTTTACCGTTTTCGAATCCAATCCATTTTTCGGGTCTGGCGGTCGCACTTTTAGCATAGCTTAGCATAGATCATTGAATCTGATTAGACCGTTAGCATCTCTCTCCAAAAAATTACCAAAGAATTTCGATATTTTTCCTATTTAAAACTTAACTCTTCCGTAGTTACATCATGTACTAAGACCGACGGAAAATGAAAAGTTGCAATTTTCTAGGACAATATGGCTAGGAACTATACTCTTATTCCTGCGTAATAATTAAGGAACCTTGCTGCCGTATCATGGGTGCAACAGGCGCAATAATATTACGCAGCGCCTGAAACTTAGTGCTGGTCACGTTGGAAGCTGGGGAAACTCTCGAAACTCTTTGGTCGTTTTTTTTAGAGAGATGCTAACGGTCTAATCAGATTCAATGATCTATGCTAAGCTATATATGCTTATAGATATAAGCTATGCTAAAAGTGCTACCGCCAGACCTGGAGATCGGCTGAATGGATTCGAAAACGGGGGATTTAACTCTAGGGGAGTTAAAAAAAAACTAGGGGGAGTCCAAAAAAAGTGGAGTGTTCCTTTAAAGGTGAAGACCCAACTATATGCATGTTTTGTAAGATTCCCCTAACTGTTAAACATATTTTATTAGATTGTCCTGGACTTAATACAAGTAGAATGCTTTTTTATATGAAGTTATCTCACTTAAGGACTTTAGTATGATTATGCCTGAAAAGGTTTTGGATTTTTTTATCATATGTTAATTTAAAAAATCTTGTATAATCTGACTTTTACGTTTGTTTGTTTTTTATTGTATTTATGTGATATGTGTATTTTTGTAATTGCATTTTTGCCATGAACATAGCCTTGGATGCTGACACGGCACTAAATAAAACAATCTGAATCTGATGTGAAAACTGCTTTCAGAACAGTACAGCAAGGTCCCACACAAGAGGAAGAGTGTTTGTCACTGTGACTCTGTTTGTAGATTGTGGATGAACTTCGAGAGCAGATCCTGCGGCTGCGCTTCCCTCATCGAGTCCAGAATAAGGAGGCCACACCAAAGACCAAACGGAAGATTCTGGGTAACGCTTCACCCTCCAAGTCTCCGCCTCTTCCGGTGCCCAAACCGGCGCTCTCGGACCGGCCGTGTGTGGTGGTGCTCAACAAACCTCTTGAAAAACTACTGATCAGGTCAGTGAACATAAAACAATTATCAATCTTCATTTCTGTTATCTTGATAAAGTGTCTAGCATGTACAAAAAGTTATGACAGTGCTACGGTCAACTTCACGTCAAAATTGACCTTTTTTCTAATGGCTTTTCTTTTTGGCTGACACAAAGCCCTTTTTATTTTACATTTTTTTTATATATTTTATATTTGAACTCCTATAGGAGTTTAACTCCTACAGTTTTCATGATCAATTACTGATTGATTAACTGGATTAAATTCCAAAGATTCATGCTTTTCTAATTGAATATTCGGTTTTACACCAAAATGTCACATTACATAAGTACAATGGTTTGCGAACATGTAGACTTCAATCAATGTTATTTAATTATTATTGTTATATACTGTATACTATTATAGTATATATTTTTTTTATGGATTCAGTTTTCAATTTAATTTCAGTTTGTTTCAGTAATTTTGTTATATGCATTTATCATTTTTATTAGTTTTCATTTATTTATATATTTGAAGTCTTTATTTTATTTCAGTTTTAGTCATTTTAGTACTTCACCTTATACTTTATATCAGTTACTTGGCAAGGCAACATTTATAATTTTAAGTTTTTCATCTAATTTTCAATTAACAAAAATATAGTTTAATATTTTTAGTTTTAGAGTTACAACTTTGACTTCAGTTTAGGCCCAAATCTGGCCCCTAATCTCTTCTGACGTCCTGCTACAGGTACGAGAAACTTCCGTCAGATTTCCGCACCCCTTTTATCCTAAACATGGAGCCGTTCGCCCAGCCGGCCATCATGGGCGCCCCTCTCAGCATGGCTGCCAGCAGGACGGCCTCCTCCACCGTGGCGTCACTCTCCCGATACTTCCTTCACCAGCGCTGGGTTTGGGCCGTGCAGAACGGGCCGGGAACCGCTGTATCGCTGCATGCGGTCGCTCATATCCTCTCCATGCTCTCTGAGTGAGTCTGACACAGAAATGACCTGCAATAAGCAACTTCGGATACAGTTACGAAAGCTTGTAAATAATGTAAATCTTTACTAATTGCTACTTGATGCTGTTTGCACAGTATTCGTCTGTCTGAAGGCTTCCATTTTGCTGCCAGCGGGGAGGGTATCGTCAACATGGTGACAGAGCTCCCAATGCAGGTGAAAGAAGAAACACTCTCTGCTATTATATCCCAGTTGTAGCATTTTGTTTCAGCCACTAATGTGTGTGTATGCAGAGTCTTCCAGCTGATTTGGACGGAGAAAAACACACCTGCATAGTCCAGTACATCCTATTTCCACCGCATTACACCTCTACCAAGGACAGGTAATAAGAAACTTGAGTTTCTGTCCATTGCTAAATCCTTAACCCTGTAAAGCCTGGAATATAAAATCATAGTCAGAAACATATAATTTTTTGAAACTGAATTGTTTACTGAACCTTTACACAAAATATTTTACTTTTTACCATGTTCTGTATTTGTACTCAATTCTGATTGGCTGAAAGGTGTGCAATAAAACTGTCAGTTTTAAAAAAGTCAGTTTAATACCCTTCCCATCAAATATTGTTATTGATAAACATCAATAATAGCTTTATGTTGTCAATAATGGCTAATACTACGGCTAGCCGGCCAGCCGTGGATTAAATGATTACTTGCACAAATATACACAAAAAAAGTTTGCATATGTGTTTTTGTTGAGTATCATATTTAATACATTAGGCTTTTATGGCTCATACAGTATGATATAGTTAGAATACGGAGCTCTGAGGAGAAAACTAAACTAAAATATACGATTTGGTGCAGATATTGATATATTACATGGCTAAAAGATGGATTTCTGGTAGCTTGTAATGTAAGTCCGTGAGATCTTTATAACATTATTGAAACTACTTGCATAAAATCATATAAATATCAGTTGTTAGAACTTGTCACTCGATTTCTCCCAATAATTACAAAAATTATGCATGTGTGTGTACTGTGTATAAGTATTTTACAAATAAAAAAAAAAAAATTCTTAAATATATACACGTGTGTTTATTTATACATACAAAATAATTACACACAGTACACACATATGTTATGTAAACAAAATTTTATTCTGGATGCGATTATTCGTGATTAATCGTTTCACAGCCGTATTTAAAATAGATAGGTAAGGCTCAGGGCTCAATGATAGAAACAATATTTAAACACATTTAAATATTGTTTATGTTGTTGGTGCTCACTTCACACAGATAATCACATGCTAGGTGCATCAATTACAAGTCAATTAATAGACCAGAAGAGTACAGTTGGCTTTTTTGTCTTGAAGTGGGCATTTGGTTTAACTCTTGTTGCCATCGTGCTCATAGTTTCTCCACAGATGATGACAATGATACTGAAGTGGAGGCCATAGATGTGGACACAGAGCTGAGTCTGGTGACGGAGTGCTGGGTTGAGCCTCAAAGTGGATCCGTCTTCAGTTCACAAGACCAACAACGACACTTTCACAACCTCACGTACCAGGAGATTCCTCAGGCTGTTAGTAACAAGCAGAACCACATCCTCACCTCCACTTACACATCAAATCCCACTGAAAAAGAAATGCTAGAGCTGCACGATTAATCGCGATCCCGATTCAAACACCCACATAATCTTATTCCTAAATGACATCGATTCAGATCTATGTATTAATCTGTTTGCACTGTCGCTGAGCCAGAGAGAGCAGTTGTCATGTATATGCATGAAACCGCTTCACAAATAGTTTTTTCAACCACACGGTATTGTTATTTATGTCTTACAATATGTTAAATGATCAAAGTAATGGGATAAAAGTCAATAGTTTGGATAAAAAACACTGATGTCTACGGTAGCGATCAAAATAAAGTGAATCACCTTTTATTATTAAGTAACTTGGTGCTTCAAATGATTGTTTCGATTAAATCGTTACACCAGTAGGTGGCGACAAGTGACTGTTAGGAATTTATTTGTCATTGAATCATTCATTCAAGAGATTTGTTCAAAAACACTGATTCATACTGTAATGAAATTACAGTATGTATTTATGATACATTTATTTATTTGATACATTATTTGAATTATTCACTCAAAAAATTTTTTTTTTTATTATTCATTCTAATTAAACAAACATTTTTAAATAGACTGCAGCAATCAGAACCTCTAGTAAATTACACATTCTTTTGTTTAGTTGTCTGTTTTTTAGAATCGTGATCTCAGTTTGAAACAAAAAAAATCCTCTCTCTCAATTTATCCAGAATTGTGCAGCTCTAATAAATGCATAGTAATTGTACCTAATTTACAAAATTCTGGAACTTGACAGTGTTCAATAATACTAATTTTACAGGAGTCATTTTATTTTTGGATCATTGAGATACTATTATAGTTTTTATTAATATTTTTTAATTAGTATTTGAATATTTTGCTTTAATTTTGTTTCTTTTTTTAAACTTTATTATTATTTTTAAATGTCTATTTTTTTTATTAATTTGTATTTCAGTTTTAGTTTGAGTTATTTTAGTATATCAACTTACATTATTTTAGTCAAATTTTTATTTAAAGTTACAGTTTATGTGTTTACCTTTATTTATTCCCCTGTCTTTTTTTAAGTCTTTGGACTCTGTTATCTCTTCTTTTATTTGGAATGGTAAGCACCCTCGCTTACGCAAAGCATACCTTCAGAGGCCTAGATGCAATGGGGGTATGTCCTTACCCAATTTTAAGTTTTACTACTGGGCAGCTAACATACGAAATACACTTTATTGGTGGCGTTATCACCTTTTGCCCAATAAACCGTCCTGGGTGGACATGGAAATAAATGCTTACAAGCAAATTTCCCTTCCAGCACTTCTTGCATCTAAACTACAGTCTACCTCTTATATTCCGGTCGATTGCCCAGTGGTGAAACACTCGTTGAGGATTTGGATCCAATTCAGGAAGTCATTTGGTTTTAGGGACCCCTCTCTTCTTAGCCCTGTGTTCCGTAATCATTTTTTTTTTGCCCTCAATGCAGGATGGTTCATTCAAGAGTTTGTCTCAAAAGGGGATAAAATGTTTCAAAGACTTATTTTTGGATAATGTATTTGCTTCCTTTGAGCAATTGGTATCACGTTTTGGTCTTACCAAATCAGATTTCTTTAGAGTCTTACAAGTAAGACATTACGTTAAGTCACTTATACCAGACTTCCCAGCGATGCCCTCTGAAAATCTTTTGGATAGGTTCCTTTCATGTAATACATTGGCCAAGGGCTCAATTGCTACTATTTACAATTTAATTATCAATCTGGCATCTTCATCCCTGGATAACATTAAGAGGGCTTGGGAGGAAGACCTTGACAGACCACTCTCCGAAGACACCTGGAATTGTGTCCTTAAACAGGTCCACTCATCGTCAATGTGTGCTCGGCATTCACTTATACAGTTTAAAGTTGTACACAGAGCTCATATATCCAAAGTTAAACTAGCTCAAATGTTTCCTGGTACTAGCCCTATGTGCAATAGATGTCAATGTACTGAGGGAACGTTAACTCACATGTTCTGGACATGCCCCAAATTAGAGCGTTACTGGCGATCGATATTTCACACCCTTTCTGTGGTTCTTCAGCATAGATTAGAGCCAGATCCTCTGGTACCACTGTTTGGAGTTGCCCCAGAGGACGTATGGTTGTCAGCATCAAAGTGTAAAGTCCTTGCTTTCTCTTCCCTACTTGCACGTAGAGCAATACTATTAAAGTGGAAAGATCCCTTGCCACCCACTCATACTCAATGGATTAGAGATATGATGTCTTGTCTCTGCCTCGAAAAAATTAGGTATTCACTAAGAGGATCGGAAAAACAATTTTTTAAGATGTGGCGTTCTTTTCTTGACTATGTCGATAAGTCTGTTTGAATAATGCCACGACTCTTTTTTTTTTTTATTTTTTTTATTTTTTTTTTTTTATTATTATTTATTTATTATTATTATTATTTTTTTATTATTATTATTATTTTTTTTGTGAACTTAGTTGTAGGTTTATGTTCGTTAGCATGTTTGTAAGTATTATATGTATGCTCGGTTCTTACATTCCATTTTGAATTAGCCTAATGGATAGTATGGGCGCCATTCTTAAAGTGGATGGTGGGGGTGGGAGATTGTGAATGTGATGTATATTGTAAAATCAATCAAAACAAACTTTGAACTAAAGTTACAGTTTATTATAACCTTTTTTATGGTTTTAGTTTTAGTTAACTATAATTACCCCTGACAAGAGTATTCATAAATTGGCAGTGACAAAGCTTTTAAGTTCTATAATCTATTTCTAAGTGAACTTTTCAGTGAATATACAGTAAAATAAGGTGGCATTGGATAGTAAAAACTGATATTTTCGTATATTTCTCAAATCCGCTCCACTACAGCGAGACGGATATGTTAAGAAAAAGAAAAAGTGCACAAAATCAAAAACTTTTGAAATGGGCCATTAAAATGGCAGCAACCGGTGTTGCACAAGAATGACCAAACAAATCCTGACCAAAGGCAAGAATTGTTGATTATTGTAGAATTATTATTCTAGTATTTTTTTTTGCCTGCTCGTGTGGTATTTGCTTATATCAGTTTCAGAGATGGAGAGAGTTCTGACTTTTTGAAGAGAGATTATTTATTATTATTTATTATTATTATTTGGCCAATGCATATGGTTCAGTGCCACATGAGCTTCTTTGGGCAGCATTTGATTTTTTCAGAGTACCAATGTCAATAACAAATTTAGTGAAAGCCTATTTTGGAGATTTGCAATTTAGTTTCTCAACTCCAAAATTCAGCACTGCATGGCAATGCTTAGAGGTTGGAATAATGGCAGGATGCACAATTTCTCCACTGGCTTTTACCATGGCAATGGAAGTAATCATTAGGGCATCAAGATGGGTAGTAGGAGGAGAGCGCTTGGCTTCTGGGTTGCGACTACCACCAATCAGAGCATACATGGATGACATGACAACCATGACTACAACAGTAGCCTGCACTAATCGGTTATTGGGGAAGTTAACAGATAATATTGAATGGGCACGAATGCAATTTAAGCCCTCTAAATCAAGGAGCATCTCCATAGTTAAAGGAAAGGTAGTAGATAAAACATTCTTCATTAATGGTGAGGCAATACCAACAGTTTCTGAGAAGCCAGTGAAAAGTCTTGGGAGATGGTACGATGGAGATCTAAAGGACACAGTTCGAGTGGGAGAAGTTAGACGACAAGCAGTGGAAGGGTTGAAGAGCATAAACAGCTGTGCTCTACCAGGCAAACTAAAACTCTGGTGCTTTCAGTTTGGTCTACTGCCGAGGTTGCTGTGGCCACTGACTGTGTA
Organism: Semotilus atromaculatus; assembly: GCA_031834385.1. NCBI lineage: Eukaryota > Metazoa > Chordata > Actinopteri > Cypriniformes > Leuciscidae > Semotilus > Semotilus atromaculatus. The sequence continues at coordinate 11,342,403 of JAULUF010000016.1, read as the reverse complement.
CGAGGTTTCTTTGACAACAGTGGATAAGCTGGAAGCGTTAATAAGTTCATACATCAGGAAATGGTTGGGAGTTCCACGCTGCCTCAGCAGAGTGGGACTTTATAGTAAAGGAATATTGCAGCTGCCAGTCTCTGCTTTAACCGAGGAGTTTAAGTGTGCCAAGGTCAGACTGGAAATGACATTAGTAGAGTCACGTGACAAATGTGTAAGGGAGGCAGCCCCTGTGTTAAAAACTGGTAGAAAGTGGTCAGCAAAGAAATCTGTAGTAGAGGCAAAGGCTGACCTTCAAATAGGGGATATCGTGGGACAGGTACAGCATGGAAGAGGGGGTTTTGGGCTCAGTTTAGCTCCTCCTAAATGGCACAAGGCAGGCCCAGCTCAAAGGAGGAAGCTGGTAGTCAACGAGGTGCGAAAGCAGGAGGAGAGGATGAGGAGTATAAAGGCCATTTCCCAGGCCAAGCAGGGAGAGTGGATGAGATGGGAGAGTGTGGAACAACGCAAAATGGGCTGGCAAGACCTTTGGTCAATGGAAGAGAGTAGGATCAGTTTCCTTATTAGGTCAACATATGATGTTCTCCCATCACCGCAGAACCTAAACCTCTGGGTAGGAGAGGATCCCTCTTGTCCTTTGTGTTCATCACCTGCCACATTAAGGCACATTTTGACAGGATGTAAGGTGGCTCTTAGCCAAGGTCGGTTTACTTGGCGCCATGACCAAGTACTGAGATGTTTGGCTTTAGCATTGGAAGGCAAGCGTAGTATGACCAATAAGTTGCCGCATGTTCTAGCAAAACATTACACGCAGAAGACAACATTCCTCCGCCCAGGCGAGCAACCACCAAGAAAAGGTGTTAACACCAATTCTCGGCCAGGACAACTGGAAGCTGCTAGGGACTGGAAGATGCTGGCTGATCTTGATCAACGGCTTATTTTTCCACCTGAGATTGCCACCACTAACCTACGACCAGACATTGTTTTGTGGTCTGGATCAGCACGCATTGTTCAACTGATAGAGTTGACAGTGCCATGGGAGGATGCTGTAGATGAGGCATATGAGAGGAAGAAACTGCGGTATGCTCATTTGGCCACTGAAGCAGAACAGCGAGGATGGAGAGTCCAGGTTTATCCAGTGGAAGTGGGTTGTCGAGGTTTTGTGGCACACTCTACAACCCGGTTCCTCAGAGACGTCGGATTCAGCGGCCAAGAGTTGCGTCGCACAGTAAAGAACTTATCTGAAGCAGCAGAAAGGAGCAGCAACTGGCTGTGGTTGAGACGGAAAGATTCTAGCTGGCAAGGTACAGGCCGCCACGCTACGGTTTCGTAGAATTCTTGAAAAACTTGAAGAGTCTGTTGGTTTATTTGTATAGGTTGTATAGTATAGGTTGTACAGTTTACTATACAATTTGTATAGGTTGTATAGTGTAGAATGACGGGTGGTTGGGCAGATATTGTGTTTTGCGGTAGGTGGTATGCCATACGGAACCGTTGCCACTGTAACTGCTTTAACGCACCAGTGGGGCTCGACAGCCTTAGTCAATCGGGTTGGCGCGTATGGTTGGGTTGCGGAGAGATTGTGAGATTGTGGTTAGGTCTCAGCAGCAGGAGGGATGTAGAGGTCAGTAAGCTGGGCTGAGTTGAGTGGGGGACGGAGGGGGGTGACTCTGGGACGCCAGAGTCACTGTCGAGCCCTCTTGAGGTGTCGTGGGCTAGTCGACGAAACACTGAGGACGGAAGGTGCCCACTTGAAGACCCTAGAGATGTCCCCTACTCGGCTCAATCCAGACGGTTGTCGTGTTGGTCCACTAGGGAGACCACACTGTAGTTGCAGCCGTCGTGTGTGCTGACGGGCCAAGTACACTGCAGCCGTTAACGCCGGACAGAAGGGGAGTCACACCCTCATATGGAAAGAAGCGTAAATGGATGGAGAAGCATAGTTTACTGTAAAGCTACGTCTTAGTGTTGCTTATCTTGGCGAAAGCCGAGTACAAATCAGCATGAAGTTTTAACATCTACTCTCGTGTAATGGAAATCATTATACTATAATACATTGTGCTCAATAACACCAGAAAGGTTTAGTAAATAGGGTCAGTTTTTATTTCAAGTTGACTTTAATGTATTCAGACATTTTTGCTGAGAACTTGCAGGGCCAAAGCTTACGAATTGTTATATTTTTCTTCTCCATTTCAGATTTTTCCACGTGATCTGTCGTGCATGACCACAATGATCACTTTTGAATACCTCATTCAGCTGTGTCAGAATAAAGAGCAGATGTGCCCTCTCAACAGCCTCAAAGATGCTCCAGGTACAAACGCCCACCATCACCTGTCTCCTGCACACAGTCACAAGCTGTGTTTTCTTAGGAAACTTAATTATTTTAAAGGTGCCCTAGAATGGTTTTTATTTTTATTGTATAATGTTTTCTGGGTTGCGCTTATAATGTTAGTATGTTTTTTAGATCAAAAATAGTCATAATTTAGAAATAAAAGGCATTTTTCCTAGCCTGATTTTAGCCCTGAGCCCAAACGCTCTGTTTTAAGGGGCGTGTCTGTGTGTAACCGGCCTCTGCTGTGATTGGCTGACATGCTTGCATATGAAATAGCTAGTATTACATGTGAAACTCTCTCGAATACTTTTACTACAGATATTATACGTTTTTACTATTACAGCTATTGAGATTAACGAATCGTGAGATGTTTTTAAAGTATTTAGATCTATTCCCATCACATAAAATGTTGCCGTGATGAGCATTGAGCAGATGACAGTGTGTTGATCGCGAGAATAAAGATCGTATCATTGCAACGCAGTTTCTGCACTCTCTCTAATGCTTTCACCAATGCAAACACGATGATGTAAATACAGTATTGAACGATTTTGAGAGAAAGATTACCTGTCTGAACTTGAACAATTACACATCAGAAAGTGTTGCTTGGTAGCTCGATCGATCGAGGCCAGCTCTGTATTGGCCCAAGTTGAGGAAACAGTCTCGTCGCGTCTTCTGTGAAATGTTTGGAAATTTAAAATTAAATAGAAAATAAAATTAACCCATTGTTTCTTCAGAGGCTCGGATGAAGGAACTAAATACCTTTGTGTTCATTTGTTCATCCAAACACTGATCGACTGCCATGCTTCGGCTGCACAGTTCCGCCTGTCATTGAACATGGGCTGGCATATGCAGATTTTTGGAGTCGTACATATTAATGATCCCCGACTGTTGCGTCACAGTCGGTATTATGTGGAGATTCGCCTGTTTTTCAGGGGTGTTTTTCAAAAACGAGATTTAAGTAAGAAGGAGAAAACAATGATGTTTGAGACTCACTGTATGTCATGTCCATGTACTGAACTCTTGTTATTTAACTATGCCAAAATAATTTCAATTTCACATTCTAGGGCACCTTTAATGTTGACTCTTTTAAGTCCTGTATTGAGAGTAGTGTCTCCTACTGTATTGTTTGCTGGTATGGACATTCAAAAATCACCCATAGGAACAAATTGAGGAAGATTGTTAAAACCTGTAGGAAAAATCATTGGTAAACAACAGGTAGACCTGTGCCAACTATATCTGACCAGATTGGCACAGAAGGCAGACAAGGTTTTCTTCCAGTGGTGTTCAAGCCGCTCCCTTCTGGTCGTAGATATAGATACCCTGAGGTTAGAACAAAACAAGCACAAACCTCATTCATTCCCATGGCAATAACCCAATCAAATAAGGTGTGTGGAGGGGTATGACTGGAGAATATATGTGAAGTTCTTTTATTTTTTTATTTATGACATTGTGCATGTGGATAATGTTTGTGTTGTGGATATTATGTGTCAATGTGCCTGTTTTGTGCCTTTCCGGGACATTAAAGTTTTCTTTTCTTTTTCTTTTTTATTATTAAGCAAACAATACAAATATAGATAAGTACATAAAGGAAGCAATATAAAAGCAAAAAACAAAACAAATGTGAACAAATATAAATGTGGAAAAAGTAAGTATGTAAAAGTTTTCTAAGTCCAAGTGTGATGTGGTTATTCCTGTAGGCGAGGTCCCCGCCGCCGACGACTGCATACACACTGTGCCTTTCCAGTTTGACCTGATGAAACTCTTGCCCAAGTGCCAGCAGATAGAGCTCTTCTTCTACACCTTTAGCCGAGGTACGACTTGATCATCCATCCATCGACCCTCATCATGCCCTTTCTTGCATTCATATTCCGGTAACACTTTACGATAAGGTTCATTAGTTAATGTATTTACTACTAACATGAACTAACAATGAGCAATACATTTGTTACAGAATTTATTATTCTTTGTTAATGTTAGTTAATAAAAATACAGCTGTTCCTTGTTTGTTCATGTCAGTTCACAGTGCAGTAACTAATGTTAACAAATACAACCTTTGTTTTTAATGACATATTAGTAAATGTTGAAATTAAGATTAATAAATGCTGAAGGAGTATTGTTCATTCTTAGTTCATTCATGTTAACTAATGAAATTGATTGTAAAGTGTTACCCATATTCCTTTATTCAACCATCAAATCTGGACGTGGTTTCACTGTGTTGACCTTTAACCTCTGCTACAGAGGGGCAGGCGGATGTATCCCATAGTGCCTCCTCTCTGCCCAACGACCTCCTCCTCAGCCTCTTCCACGGCTCTCTGCAGAACGAGCTCAGTGACCGAGAGATCCCACTGACCGACGAGGATCATGTGGCCTTCATGCATCACATCCTGGAGCGGGAAAGAGACGGTCATGTGCCTCCATTCTCACTACCTGTCATTAAAGGTGATTTAATGTTTTTTTTGTTTTTTTTACATTCTCTTTATAACATTTTCTACATTGGCACAAAGAAAAAGAAAAAAACTCCAACAAAATTCACTTTGCAAATACAGTGTGCAGTTATATTCTCATATATGTAAAACAATTTATATTTTAACCCAAGTAATGATATAGGAGGAAGAAGAAAAAGAAAAAGAAAAAAGTAAAGAGAAAAAAAAAAATCTAAAGTTTTAGATCAGTAAGATTTTTTATGTTTTTAAATGAAGTCTCTTCTGCTCACCAAGGCTGCAATTATTTGATAAAAAATACAAAAAAAACCAGTAATATTGTGAAATATTATTACAACTTAAACCAGCGGTTTTCTATGTGAATATATGAAGAGTTTGGTTCCAAAACGCGATAAACGCCATTTTAAAAAAAATTGAGTTACTGCAAAAATCAGTATTGTATCTAATCGGTATTGAAAAGTCAATGTTTAATTTTTCGTAAAATGCGATATCCGCTGTGTTATTCTGTAAAGTTTTCTCCCTTTCTTTCCAAACCGCGACAAACGCCAGTCTCTCTTCTCTGCAAAATGCGATACATCCGCTCAACCAATCACAACGCACCATTCCACGCAATGTAAACAGTAACGGCAGCGCTTTAAATAGCTACACCCGGCTTCCTAGGTTTTCTTATCTATTTTGTACTTATCGATCAACAAACAAACAAAAAAAAGAATCATTTTGACGGCATTGATGAACCTGTGGTGGTTTCTGCGGTGGGTAAGAAACGGCTGTTGCTTGTTCTCACACGACCGCATCAAACTTCTGTCACGCTGACACATTGACCCCAGGGGATCTTTTGAAAAACTTTCAATTGTTTTATTCAAAGTCAATGAAAACCGTGCGTGCCTTCTATGATAATGCACTCTCTCAGTCACAGACGAACGACGTTGACAGTCATGAAGAGTAGCTGCCCATTCTGTCAGCCTTTTGAGAGTGACCATTCACTGATTTCTTAATGAATGATAAGTTGTTGAATGTTTTTACAAAGAATATTGGGTAACACTTTACGGTAAGGGTACATGAATTATGTGAAAACATCATGATCATGTGTAATAAATCATAATTCATGATGATGTGCTCATCTTAGTTAATGTTTTAATTAAGGTGTTGTTCATTAAACAACAACATTAAAGCAATGGATTTATATGCACAAGACAACAAATTCAATGTATATAAAAATTTATTTTATTTTGAATTTATTTTGATTATTTTATTTTGATTAATTGCATTTTGAAAAAATTTTTTTATGGATTTATTGCATTTTGTGGGGGAAAAAAAATCAGTTTTTTTATAATAAATCTTTGAAAATCAAAACCTGGATTTAATTTTTTATTGTTATTATAACCTACAAATGCTATGTGAAAATTTGAAACAGAAAATAGTGGTTTTCATCTTTCCACTTTCTTGGTAAAGAAAACACATTTTTACTCAAATTCATCCAAATGGATTTATTGCGTTTTGGAACCAAACTCTTCATATAGTGAAGTGTAATTTATTCCTGTGATCAAAGCTGAATTTTCATCATCATTACTCCAGTCTTCAGTGTCACATGATCCTTCAGAAATCATTCTAATATGATGATTTGATGCTCAAAAAACATTCATTATTATTTTCAATGTTGAAAACAGTTGTGTACAATTTTTTTTCCAAAATTCTTTGATGAATAGAAAGTTCAAAAGAACAGCGTTTATATTTTTTTGTTTATAACAGCGAATATTTTCTAACATTATAAATGTCTTTACTGTAACTTTTGATCAGTTTAACTCATCCTTGATGAATAAAAGTATTGATTTATTATATTTCTTTCCCCCAAAAATAAAATTTTAATTCTTACTGACCCCAAACTTTTGAAGGGTAGAGTTTAATGTTACAAAAGCTTTAGATTTCAGATAAATGCTGTTCTTTTTAGGTTTCTATTCATCATAGCATCATGAAATAAATATGTAAAAACTGTTTTCAACACTGATAATAATCATAAATGTTTCTTGAGCATCAAAACATCATATTAGAATGATTTTTGAAGGATCATGTGACACTGAAGACTGGAGTAATGATGATGATAAATTCAGCTTTGATCACAGGAATAAATTACACTTCACTATATATTCACATAGAAAACCGCTGTTTTAAATTGTAATAATATTTCACAATATTACTGTTTTTTATTTATTTTTTATCAAATAATTGCAGCCTTGGTGAGCAGAAGAGACTTCTTATAAAAACTTTAAAAATCTTACTGATCTAAATCTTTTGCACAGTACTGTATATAAAATAAAAAGGTGGGGGGAGGAAGTAGTAGTAGTAATCGGGTCAAGGTTCAATTATTGCTGTCTTATTAAAATAATGTTTTTTTTTATTTTTTATTCTGGTGTATATGACAATCATGCAGGCAAATACAAATTACACGGTAACACTTTACAAAAAGGTTAATTAGTTAACATTAGTAAATGTATTAACTAACATGAACTAACCATGGACGATACATTTATTATTGTATTTGTTCATCTTTGTTAACGTTAGTTAATAAGAATACAGTCATTCATTGTTTGTTCATGTTAGTTCACAGTGCATTGACTAATGTTAACAAGATTTTAATAATGTTTTAGTAAATGTTGAAATGAACATTAACCAAGATTAACAAATGCTGTATAAGTGCAGTTCATTATTAGTTCATGATAATTAATGTAGTTAACTAATAAACCTTATTGTAAAGTGTTATCAATTACACTACCATTCAAGTGTGGGGTAAGATTTTTTGTTAACACCTTACAATAACTTTACATTAGTTAACATAAATTAACTAGCAATGAAAAATCCCTCTAAAGCATTATTTAATCTTAGTTAATGTTAACTTGTGTTGTTTTGAACTTTCTGTTAATCAATAGATTTCACTTATCATGTTAAGATAGTTTGTAGAGATGATTTTGGAGGATTTGGTGTGCAACAGATCCTGAGCGACATTGGAAAATATCTTATCTCCCGATACACAGAGTACACGCGATGGCAAATTCGAGCGAACTTGAGTTCAAAACTTATTGCATTTGGTAAAAAAGTTTATGTATTGCTTTAATCGCTTTTGGTGTTTTGTAGCGACGACTTGATGGCAATAATTAAAAAACAAAGGGTGTGTTGTGTCTCCTGCTATAGTCAAAGCTTTCCTCTGAACAGAAATTTGATATAACTGTGCGACTTTATAAAATATAAAGCTAATTTTACTCTATTCAAAGATGTAACTCGTCCAAACCACACAGTTATATTGATAGCGGCTCCCTGACACCTGCAAATTAGATACAGCGTAATTACCCATCTATATAATTGTGAGATAATGCAAAAGCATTGAAATATTTTTTTTTCCTCCCACCTCTATTGCTCAAGTTTGTCCTAATTGAACTTAAGTTGTATTAAACCCAGAACATTTCTTTAATTTCTTTAACAACTACAGATGGTTTGTTGTTTGCATGTACTCTTGCTAAAGTGTTGCTAAATTGAATAGCATTGTGATCAGTGAAGGACAAACAAAATGTTTTAACTAAGTAGATAATTAAAAAAAACAGCGTAATTGAAAGACTTAATGCTAATGGGTGCCAGACATCTTCAATGAAGCTTTAAGTGATTCATTAGCAATTGATAGTGACATAAGAAGAGATGATCATTCTCATCATGTTATTATCTGTGTGTGTGTGTGTTCAGAAGAGAGTTTGAAGCCTCCGGAGAGGCAGGACACTGTTCTTTCTTTCAACACTATAGGAAGCAGTAAAGATGTGACGGGCTCCTCCAGCACACTACAGGTACGTCATCTCATATTACATCTCCACTAGAGTTCAAATGCTCGTCCACACGTGTGTGTAAAAGCTAGTTGCGTCCTAAATGACACGCTATGCACTTATGCACTCTGTGCTATTATTGTGTGTCTAGTATTCAACATTCAACCATGTAATTTAAGCTGTGCAGTCGAGTACATGACGTGTCTACCAGTCCACACTTCATTTTTTCAGTTTTTTTTAATTAAGTGCGTCAGCCGGGTATTTAAAGTGCACTTTTTTTGTTTGTTTCATTTTCAGTGTGAACGCACTACTCGCACTATTCATACTACAAAACAACATCGAATATTGCATAATTATGCAAATTGGGACAATCCCACTGTCTTTGACTAGTCATTTGTAAAATTATAAATGCTTTTGCTGTCACTTTAATGCATCTCTGCTGAATAAAAGTTTTAATTTCTTGAAGAAAAAAAAATCTTACTGGCCCCAAACCTTTAAACAGCAGTGTACTTATCTTTCTGTTGTTGGCAGAGTGGTTACAGTGAGTTTCTTTGTTCCTGGCAGAGTTTCAGCAATGCAGATCTTGTGGATGACGAGCCAGCTGGCCTGGAGCAAGACGGCTTATCTCCTCACTGGAAATGTTACGCCAAATACATCAGCCATCAGCAGATCCTGCTCACTTTCCTGCCAGCTACGTTTACAGGTGCATCATCTGTCAATGCCACACCAATTAGAGCTCAATAGTTTGCACACATCATGAGATTAATGCTTTCTATTTAGCCACATACATTCTTGGCTGAAAACAAGAAACATGCCCACAGTTTACCAAACGAATATTACCAACTGGAGAATTTAATACTTGTAAAATGCCAGTGTTAGAGAAAATAAAACGATGAAAATACATTTGAAACCATATAGATTGCTAGATTTTTATAAATATAAATGAATACTAATTATTGTTGTTACTGTTGTTGTTAATAATTATATGAATGTTTCTTAATATATAATAATTATGAATTAAATTCTTCATAAATATTACGTTTTTATTGCTGTAGTCTAATGATCATTCAGTTATTATTGCATTACATTTGTAAAAAATTAGCATAAAAATTGTAGCAGAATGTGGTCACTCCTATAACAATATGAGTTTAAACAATATAAAAAATTTGAATATCGTGCAAAAGTTCATGTATTTCAGTAATTTAGGGTTTTCATAAGCTGTAAGCCATAATCATCAAAATTATAACTTTTGCACGATATTCTAATTTTTCGAGTATACACACACACACATACATTATATATTTTACTTTGACTGTGTAGATGTGCAGCTTTTGATGTCATCTGGGCTGGAAACTGAACCTCCAATCAACGGCAGCTTCATGGATGAGGAGGAGTCCTGTAGCCACGGCAACGGCCAATCACAGGCAGACTCTATCAGCAGTTCAGCCAATGGTCAACATGGAGAAGATGTCAGGGGCCGTCCTGCGTCCAGAGAGGGGTCCACAGCTAAACCAGACGCAGCGTTGGAGACGTCGACAGAACAAACCAACATGAACACAGGCGATGCAGGTTTGACACAACAAAGTTGCAGTAATATCAGAAACCAAAACCAAACAAGGGAGTTTACATGCATATCACACTGGTTATTGTTATTACAGGTTATTACAGTTAACTAAAACTAAAACCATTAAAGAACTTCGTCGTTACTTAAATGTTAAAATTAGGGCTGTCAAATGATTAATCACGATTAATCGCATCCAAAATAAAAGTTTGTGTTTACATAATAAATGTGTGTGTACTGTGTATAATTATTTATATAGTATATATATATTTAAGAAATATTTGCATGTATATACTATATATAGATTTATATATAATTTATATTATATATAAATATGAATATTTTATATATAAATAACACATTTTTCTTAAATATATAAATGCACGTGTGTGTACTTATATATATTTACAAAATAATTTTACACAGTACAAACACATTTATTATGTAAACACAAACTTTTATTTTGGATGCGATTAATCGTGATTAATCATTTGACAGCCCTAGTTAAAATACAATTAAAAAAACTTAACATGGCTTAACATAACGGTTAAGTTAACATGTCTGGGAGAGATGCTTATCTCCATAACTCTGTCCCATAACGTTCAGCTTCAGAAGAGAAGGATGGTGTGCAGTTTATGGAGCCTCAGAAGCGAGACTGTCACATCACGTTCAGCAGACAAGTGTCTCAGCAGAGCGGCACCGACGCCACTCGACCTCGCTGCCCCATCTACATCTACAACTGCTCACTGGACTCCCTCAAAGAACAGCTGGTCCATCCACGCTCGGGACGGAAGCCCAGAGACGTCTTCTTCAGGTACTGAGACACACATCCACATGAAAGCTACATGATAGCTTGAAGGTCTCTGCTCATCAGCTCTGTTCCAAACCCCATAGAGTGGCCTACTGCCTACCTAGACAACTGCCTCCCATCTGAAATATGAAACATCTGAAACTTAAATGCTCTTCGTTAGCAATAACACTGCATGCTTTCAATAAAAGCATCAATAACATTCTAAAGGCACTGATTATGCTCTTATTCATGCAAAGGCTTTTAAATCGTTCAAGCGCGATAAGACACAAAAGAGAACTGGCACTCGTCTGTGAATCTCGTGTCTGTGTGACACACAAAGCCGCTTGAACTGACAAAAACACAAAATTATGCCAAAATGCATGTTTTTTCAAGTATCCTCGTAATAACAGTCTAAATAAACGTAAAGAATTGTAAGAAAATGGGATTTGTGTCAGATCCTCGTCATGTGCGTCAGGCCTTAAAGTGACGGCAGCCTAATAAATCTGCTGCTGTCTGTCATTAAAGTCCCCCTGTGGTGAAAATCCAGCTTTTAATGTTGTTTATTTGTCTATGTGGTGCTTTTAATATGCTTTAAGACAAACCATGTGCAAATGGTCAACACCACTGCTGAATATTTTCTCCTTTAAACTGCAGTGAAACAAAGACTATATAGCACTTTATACAATAGATTGCTACAAAGCAAGCAGCTTTACAGTATTAACCAAGAAAAAAAGTGTTGCCTTCAGTTTGTTTTTACAGAAGAAATGAACCAGAAGGTTTCCACCTTAAAGAAAGCAGAGCCTCAGAGCCACACCTTCCTATTATGTAATCGCCACGGACCAGTGGTAGTTCGAAGATGTTTACCAGTCGGAGTCAACTTTTGCTTTGGCAAGCTGTTTCGAACTCCAGAAGTGATCTGCTATACGAGCTTCATTTTGGCCTTATTTTGATCTAAGGCTGCATTTACACTGCAGGTCTTGATGCCCAAATCCGATTTTCTGACTATATCCGATTTTTTTGACGACCTGCTTACAACATCTTTTAAAAGTGACCCATATCCGATTTGTGCATTTACACTATACACTGCTGAAACTACCGAATGTAGACGTTCTGACCCGGAAAAGGAAGTAAAACAACACGAAATGCAATGGATGCAGATGCGAATAAAATTATCCAGTGTTTTGCTTTCCACAATATTTTGAGAAATCAGCAAAAAAGTCAGCAAAACATTGGTCTCCGTAGCGGAGAGAAAAGAGGACAGCCCTTGTTGCAGCCTGGGCGAATTTAGTGTATTTATTTCTGTAACAACCATACAGGTAACAACCCTGCATTTTTGCCTGCAAAATCTCTTCGCCCCAAACAATCAAAAGACATGAAACCTCCGCATTGCTCCACTGTGTGTATCCTTGTTAAAAGGATCCTCCATCGCGCATAGTCATGTGATCTCAGTTGGTGGTGTCGACCTGAGTTGACGTCACTTTTTTAATGATGTAAGCAGATTTGTCTGCTTACATGGCACACGCAATACACGTATCCGATTCATATCCGATTTATTACCACATATGAGTGAGGCCTGAATCCGATCTGAGAAAATCGGAATCCATGCGTTTTTTTCCTGCTTACACGTTCACCGGTCATATCCGATCTGTGCCACATGAGAGGAAAAAAAATCGGATTTGGGTCACTTGAACCATGCAGTGTAAATGGGGCCAAAAGGATGTCACACGATTTCACTTGTGCCTTTATGGTGTCTAAAAATGTTGCCTAGGTAGGCAGCTCGCTATGTTTTGGGACAGAGCTGTTGTGTTTAATCATTCAGAGGGCATCATGTGGTCATCCTAATGTTTTACTGTCTGGTTTCTCTTTGGATGAGAAGAGCTCAAGAGACAGACAACTGGGAGTTCAGTCAGCAGTCCAGATACAGGTAGCCCTGCTCACTGCTTGCTGCTGTTGCCCTATAGCGGGACCGGGGCGGGGGTGTGGGGGGGTACGAGGGGGCCGTTTCGGCCCTGGTACACTAAGGATGGTCCTTCTTTCTTTCTCTTTCTCTGGAGGGTTTTGCTATTCTAGGAAGGTTTGCTATCAGGCTTCAGAAGATTTAGGTATGGGTATGAGGTCTTAAAATAACAGAAGGAAAACAAACTTTTATCTGTGTATCACTACTGGTCAAAAGTTAGGGCTCTGTGGTTTTTTTTTTTTAAAGAAATTAATACTTTTACTCAGCAAGGATGCAGTAAATTGATCAAGAGTGACAGTAAAGCCGTTGTTAATGTTACAAAAGATTTCCATTAAACTTTCCATTTGAACTTTCTATTCATCGAAGAATCCTGCAAAAATAATGCATCACAGTTTCCACAAAAAGGTTTCAACATTGATAATAATAAATGTTTCTTGAGCAGCAAGTCAACGTTAAGTTTTTGTTTTGTTTTTTGGACTGATCATGTGACAGTCGAGCTTTGCCCATCACAGGAATAAATTACATTTAAATTAGGGCTGTCAAATGATTAATCGCGATTAATCGCATCCAAAATAAAAGTTTGTGTTTACATAATAAATGTGTGTGTACTGTGGATAATTATTTTATATATATAAATACATACACATGCTTGTATATATTTAAGAAATATTTGCATGTATATACTATATATAGATTTATATATAATTTATATATAAATATTTTATATATAAATAACACATTTTTCTTAAATATATAAATGCACGTGTGTGTACTTATATATATTTACAAAATAATTTTACACAGTACAAACACATTTATTATGTAAACACAAACTTTTATATTGGATGCGATTAATCGTGATTAATCATTTGACAGCCCTAATATATATATATATATATATATATATATATATATATTCATATATATATATATATATATATATATATATATATATATATATATATATATATATATATATATATTCATATAGAAAATTATTTAAAATTGTACGATCTGTGATCTATATTGTTATTGATTCAGGTGCACAGTGATTTCGATTGGTCCACATTGTCTTGTATGTTTTAAGACCTCATTTCCTGCTGAGGGTTGTTTTCTCTGCCTTCTGATGTTCAGGACCAGTCAAAAGTTTGGACGTATTTGACTGAATGTCTGTTTCTGACTTTCTGATAACACGTGGAAAAGGAGAAGCAATACGACCTTAGCTTAAAGTACCTTAGCTTATGGCTTGTCCTTAGCAGTCATATATATTAGTACTGAAATTTTTTTGTAAAATATTATTATAATTATTAAATGCTTTTTTTATTTGTTTTATGTATTTTTTATTGATTTATATCCATCACATGTGCTCCACGTGTTCTTCATGCATTTTCGATACAGTTTCAAAAGCATCCCAGGATGCACCTCATGATTAGGCAGAGCTGGAATTAGAGAAAAAGCAGCTCAAATATGAGGGACGCTTCATTTATGTCACACTTTTTTGCATCCATTTGTGTTTTTTCAGAGTTTTCATGGCTTTAAAATGGTAAAAGTGATGAGATGTGTCCAAACTTTTGACTGAGTGTACATATACTGAAATTTGGAGGTTAGTTCCCAACATGTAGACATTTAGGACATCCCAAGACATTAAAAATTAGGGTGAAAAGACTGGATTATAACTTTTATCCTCTTTATTTATGAAATTGTATTCTTTGTTAATCTGGTCTTGGTGGTAGTGTCTGAATACTCTGCTTTGAACAACACACATTTTAGGGTACATTTTATGTTCGTCTCCTCAACGTCTTGTTTTCAACCTCGCTTTTCCTTTTTTTGTATTTTTCCTGCTTTGTTGACCACAAAAAATGGTTAAACCTATGCCATATATTGTAGGATATTGTTGCTTCATGGCTGTAAACCTGTTTTGCATGCTCTTAAAGCTGGTTTGATCCTGCAGCTGTACGACTGGTCTGATATTTTCCTGTCCTCTTCAGCAACAAATACATTTGGGGATGCTTTGGACAGTGTAGATAAATGTAATACTATTGCACTGGAGTGCTGATTAATATAAGTATTACACTCAGGAATACTGATGTATCGGCCGCTAATATTTAATATGAACATCATCATAACCATCCATTTCGAACTTATTTTAAACTGACATGTTCATTGTGTTTAATAGGGTCAATAATCACCTTCTTTCTGCATGTGATATGATAAATAAATACGGACCCAAATTAATCAATTCTGAAGATTAGAGAGCATGCATTTGCTTCCTGTACATGTCAGATAGATGGTGCCAATATTTATTTTTCAGAATCTGCCATATTATATTTTTTTTATTTTTTATTATTTTCTAACATTGTGCCTGTCGTATAATGTAGATCTGATTAAATTGTACTATGATAATAAACTAAAAGCAAAATGGAAATCTGATGTCAAAAGTTCAAATAAGTGATAGAAAGCACCAGTTTTCCAGAGTGGTTCTTCTCTACATTAAACATATGGGTGAATATTTGAATTGGATATCTTACTGACTATTCCTGCTGCTTGTCTCTGCTATTTAAGGCTGGTGTAGTGATGTAGGAAATGTTTGGCAGATTGTGGGCTCGTGTTATCTGGTGTGTGTGTTTGTGTGTCTCTTGGCAGGTCAATCTCTCAGGAGCGCAGCAGCGCCTCCTCCTGGACTGAACTCATGACGCACCCCCACAAACACAAGGAACTGGCCAACTACTGCAGCCTTCTACAGGAACACTACTACCAGAGCTATGTCAAAGGTCACACACAAACATATGCATAATTAAACAAATGTATGTACATCCAGTGGGCAAAAAGCTCAATAAGGGTGCTCAACCACACACACGAAAAAAAGGAAAAAGTAGAAATATTATTTATTGCACGTTCTCACCAAATTATTATTTTTTTGTACATATAGCAAAAATAGGAAAGAATATTTTACATAAAGTAAATTAAGATTATTTTTTGCATTTTCTTGACATTTTAATTCTCATTCTCATTATTCTCAATGGTGATTGAGTCCAGAAACATGACACACACACACACACACACACACACACACACACATATTAGACTTTAATTTGAAAGGTTTTACTTTTTTTTTTTTTATGTGTACTAGTCTAAAATAAAATATAAAAATATGCTGAAATAATAAAAAGATAGACAAATATACATATAATAAAGATATATAAATTCCTTAAAAAAATGCATTTCAGTAATGTGAATTGGGGCAGAAAATGTGTTTGATTTTCATAAAAATTTTACAATTCAAAAAATAGTACGTTTTCTTTATGCAAAATGCAATTAGTGTCATTTTCATTGCAAATGATTTCATCGAGCATGTGCATGTGTTGATTGACAGGTGTTTACCGCAGTCTGCAGCAGTCCTACAACGTGAGCTCGCAGGACGTTCTGACGGCCATGGATTACTGCGAGGAGTCGCTGCAGGAGATCGACATCACTTCCTTCCTGCAGACCCTGTGCGGACACGTGCGTGTTTTCCGTGAACGTCACGAGCTGACCGGCTGTGTCAACGCAAGCAAGTCCAGTAGCAGTCCCACCACCTTCATCATTGGCGAGGGAGACGATGATGGAGCTGACAGAGCCACACTGGTATCTTCATCCAGGTACTGACCACAGAGCAAAGCATTGTGGGACTTTTTTGGTTTCCATTGTATTTAGATACTGTTTGTCAAGTCACCTTCATTTATATAGCGCTTTTAACAATATAGATTGTTTCAAAGCAGCTTTACAGTGATAATAGGAAATTACAGTAACACAGTTCTGATTGGTTCACTTCCGTTAAATATCATTAGTTATTAACTTAGGGGCCGCTAACACAACAGAAAACCCTTAACGCACTCATTCGCACAACAACAGTGCCTGTACACAACAATACAGTCTGTATTTTGTTACAGTATTGAACTGGAGGACGGGAGTGAAGCTGACTCCAGAGGAAAGCTCTCGGTCCCCTCCTCCCCGCTGGACCTGGATGAACCGAAGTCTCCGAAAATCCCAGAATTCCCTCTGTCTCTTCTCCAGTCCCAGCAGAAGTGTGAAGTGTATCTTGATTTGCATAAAATCATACAGGTACTGCAGACACCAACTGTTGAGAGGGATGTAGAAACAGCATTTTTAAAATTGTATTAACAATGTCACGTACTCTGTTCATTTTTGCAGGAGAAGTTCATGGAAATCGGTGCTCAGTATTTCAAGACCGTACCGTCCAACCCACATTATTTCTTTTACTGCCTTCCATCTTCCAAAAAAGAGGTGTGTTATGGAAATGTTTTAGCACTCCATTCTTTTCAGTGATGTTGAAAATGCTTTTTCATTCTTTAATGAGATAGAAGACAAAATAAATACAAATTAACACCTTTTTTATTGTGTTGGAAAAATAAGCACACAGCGCGAACAATGTAGTCTGATTCATGAGCAAGTGTCTCTAATAAGGGAATAATTCATGAGTTATTGATTTTAATCAGAGTGCTTACTTAGGTATGTGTTTTTTCTTTCTCTCCCGTATTTATACGGATCGCTTATATATATTGTGTTATATTGGGTCGCTTATAACATGCATTTAAAAACGTAACACACTTTCTGTAGTTTAACGTTTAAAAGCAAAGAAATAAATATTAGAACTGTAATTGTACTGTTTTTTTTGTAAAATATTATTATAATTGTTAAATACTTTTTTATTTTACAGTACATTAGTATTGTATTTTTTTTATTGATTTGTGTTATTTTAAATATGTTTTTAATAATAATAATAATTAGGGCTGTCAAATGATTAATTTCGAGATTCGAGATTAATTTCAAATGATTAATCGCATCCAAAATAAAAGTGTGTGTTTACATAATAAATGTGTTTGTACTGTGTAAAATTATTTTGTATATATAAGTACACACACGTGCATTTATATATTTAAGAAAATTTTTTTATTTATATATAAAATATTTATATATAATATAAATTATATATAAATCTATATATAGTATATACATGCAAATATTTCTTAAATATATACAAGCATGTGTATGTATTTATATATATATATATAAAATAATTATACACAGTACACACACATTTATTATGTAAACACAAACTTTTATTTTGGATGCGATTAATCGCGATTAATCATTTGACAGCCCTAATAATAATAATAATTTATATAAAAATTTTTGCATAGTATTAGTGTAATGATATTAAATGGATACTTTTCTTCCTTTTTTGTCCTTAGCTTAAAGTACCTTAGCTTATGGCTTGTCCTTAGCAGTCATATATATTAGTACTGTAATTGTACTGTTTTTTTTGTTGTAAAATATTATTATAATTATTAAATGCTTTTTTATTTTACAGTACAGTAGTAATGTATTTTTTTATTGATTTATGTCATTTTAAATGTGTTTTTTTAATAATAATACTAATTGTTACTAAAATTATTGCACACTATTATCACATTACTGGATGTTTGTATGACAATATGTAGTAAAAAATTTCACAAAAGAGTTTGTTTTATTTTATTTAGACAACCCTTCTCAACATCACAGCTGTGTAGGAAACTCGGATAGTCTTACACAATCAAACGTTTGACTGTCAAATGATCACTCAACTGTACAGCCGTTCACCTTATGAACCTGGACTGGACCTTAGACTCAGTAACGGTTTCCTTTCCTCTGTTTCATGATCTCCAGGAGGACTCGGACAGGGACGGAGAGCGGAGACCCAGTGAAGAGTGTGAGGTGTCTGAAGCTGAACTGGCTACAGAAGACGGTTAGACATCATTTATGCCCTTTAAATCAGAAATATCTTCCATATCTAAGTGTCCAACTCAAGCTGTTTTAATAAAGTTCACGTTCTAATTTGTAACTATTTAATTAGTAATCTAATTAGTAACTAATTTGACATTTAATGCCATTTGTAACATATTTAAAGGTTCAGTCAGAAATATTTCCCTCACTAAATATGTGTTATGCATAAAGAGATTAATAGTTTAAAATAAAACCAGTGATATAATGGAACTTTAACTCTTTCTCCGCCAGCGTTTTTCAATTATTATTTTTTTAAGTTGCCAGCCAACGGCAGCATTATTGATCATTTTTACAAAACTTTCAAGACCCCAGAATATGTTGTTGCATGAATATCTGAACATGAAATATATCAAAAGAAAGAACAGAGACTTTGCTTTTAAACAACAATAACAAAAAAAAACATTTTATTCTATCTTTATGCATTTTTTTTTTCAATACTTGAATGTGGGTAAGTTTCATTAAAAAAAAGCAACATTTTGAACAAATCATGTTTTTTTCGAAGACTACAACGTGCATCGTTTCTGCTTCTTTTTTTTTCATGTGTTTTGATCCAGAGATTCTGTGCTCTTCAGAAGATGTGTAACAGCTCCCCTACTATATAACAATGAAAACACGGAAAGCTGGACATTTTTTTGTCAATGGCATGGAAAGAGTTAATTGGTTTCTGAAAAGTTAGCTGATGTGTCGGTTAAAATTTTTCATTGCATGCACAGAATTGGTGCACTGAAGAAGGCTGCTATCCAAAATGTTTTTGTATATTTTATTGTTGTGATTTATTAAGTATGTCCTGAAGGTTATTTTTGGATATGAATGGTTTGGTCTTAAGCGCTGTGATCACTGATGAATCATTCACTCACAGCAAGATCAAAACATTTAATAAGAATTTGATTTCATGTTATTTGTAAAGTTATATGAGCAGTCTTTTGCACTTGTTAGTAAACTAGAAGTATACTACAACATGTTACTTGTGTTAATCCTTTGCATGTGCACAGAGAACGTGTCCGGCTGCTGCATCGTGACGGAGAGTGACACGGATCTGGAGGTGGAGTATCAGGAATGTGGGAATGACAAAGCGGAGGCTGGAGAAGAGGAAGGAGGTGAAGGCGTATCTCCGTCTGACTCCAACACTGTTAACCAGGACGATGATTCCTTCAGTATTCTGGACGGAGACTCTCTGCTGGAGGTGGAGGGTCCGCAACCGGAGATGCCTCCTCTGTTTGTACACCTCACCTGCTCCGTCAACATGAAGAGCTGCCATGGCTCCATGCCCACGCAAACACTGCCAACCTGTCTGGGTGAGACACTCAACACACACCGCTGAGCTTTCTGCCACTGACTAAACCTGTTTCCTACTCTTACAGACATTTAAAGTCATCCTATATTTATCAAAAGTACGTACACCAAATTTCCAGCGTACATCCAAAACCACGGTGACTTTGAGATTTATCAATATGGACGTTGGCGTGCGGCACGCTCAAATCCTACGCCAGCTCAGGAGGTGGTGTACATGTACGCACGTTTTGAGTTAGTGCGGAAATGCGCAGAAAAACAATTCCTAACACCACAAAACGCACTGACAAACTAAAAGATATGATATATTATGATCCACTGTAAAAAAAACAACAACATAGTAATTATAAACTTCAGTGTTTATTTTTGTGCAACATGGACTTCAATGTTTAATTTGTGTGACTTTACCAAAGCATTTGATTTGTAGGCATATGTATTCCTTCAGGGCAGGTGCGCACGGACTGGGTTCAGTAATGAAAGGCTTTCAATGAAAAAAAAATCACACTGACAAAATAATAAAAATGACATTCTTCTTCTTTTAAATAATAATAATACAAATAATAATAATAATGGCATTCTTCTTCTTTTAAATAATAATAATAATAATACAAATAATAATAATAACATTCTTCTTCTAAATAACAAATAACGTGGGGGAAGCGGAGACTTGAATATATTGGGGCGTGTTATTCTAATGACGATCGTTTTCAGCCGCGGCATTTATCAAGGGCAGGTATTGCGTACACCTGGATTTCAAAGGTACGCACAGCTTCATAAATCAGGCGGTGAGAGGAGTGTGAGCATAATCTTACGCCAACATATACGCCCGTTTCTACGCAAGAATGATAAATGAGGGCCATTGTATCCCTTAAAACTAACCTTTGATCACCAAAATGACACATTTAAGCGTTTTTTCCTTTAAAAAAAAAAAAGTCTTTATGCCTTAAAATAGCAATATAAAATAATACAAATGAGAAAAGTGCATAACAAAATTACTAACATAATAATAATATAAATAAAGAACAACTCAAGAAAAGTAATTGGTGTGATGAAGAGGAACCATATACAGTATTTTGAGGGTGTTTTAAATCTCAATTTTTATCCCTCTGATTAGTGTTAATCTGGGTCATATGTTTTTAATAGTATTAGTAAATATACATCTTTGGTTTGCAGGTGAAGTCATAACCTGTCTTGAAAACGCTGAGAATCTTCAGTCGGTGGATCTGAACGAGTTGTCAGTCACTCTTGATATCTTTGTGCTCACGTTACCTCTAGAGATCGAGGTCATGGCCCCTGACTTCCGCCACAACCGGTCAGTGATTGTGAACTGTCCTAGATTTAGGAAAGACAAGCAGCATGGGTTTAGCTAGAGCGATCATGATGGTTCTCTGTGCATGTAGGTACACGTCTGAGAGCAGTGTGTCTCTGAACCGCTCCCCTGGACAGCCCTCATCATATCGCTCTGACGAGGAGCTCATGGGGAACCTGGACGGCCTGCGCGGGGTTGGTGTGGAAAGGTCAGCGTTCAGAGGTCAACCGACATCATCTGTTGCCAAACATCCTAAGCATTAACTCTTTATTTTGTCCCATCTTCTGCAGTATGTCTGGAGATCCCCTGTCCAAACTTCCTATTCCACACAAAATGGCTGTTTTAGCCACCATGGATGAGGTGAGAATGCATAGATTTAAATAGTAAAAATGAAAAAAATATTTTCATTATCTCAAACAATATTCATCATTGAACCAGTAATGAAAGTTAAACCCTTCCAAGCACCGTATATGAAATATGCATGAAGGTTCAGTACCGTTTATTATTGCAGGAGGATCTGTCTTTTTCCAGAGAATAAAATAAAATAAATATATATATATATATATATATATCAGTGGCAGAAACAAGCTTGCATATTTGTATACATTTTAATTTCAGTTTTAGTTTGAGATATTGGATATTATTGTATATAAGCTTGTTTCCGCCATGGATTATTTTTTTATTTATTTAGTTTACATCTTGCAATTCTGACTTTTTTGCATGATAAAGTCACAATTGAGATGCTAAAAAGCCAGAATTGTGAGATATCAACCTGCGATTCTGAGAAAAAAAAGTCTAAAAATTAAAGTGTTTATATCTCGCAATTCTGACTTTATAACTCGTAATTGCGAGTTTATTAATCGCAATATATCGTGTCAGAAAGTCAGAATTGCATGATGTAATCTCACAATTGTGCGAAAAAAAGAAAAAAAAAGTCACAATTATCTTTTAGTTTTAATTAATGAGTTTAATTTTGTTTAGTTTACGATAATAACCCTGTGTCTCTCAGATCCGTTGGCTCTTAGAGGATGAGATCGTCTCTGCTCTACGGCACTCTTCTGTCATCAACTCCTCCACCCTGCAGAAAGTTTCCGAGCACGTGTGTCGTTCCAGCGGCCGCCCGCAGTGCCACTGTGAGCTCGTTCCCCTGCAGTTCGTGTTTGGTCCCGAGCAGTCGCTGGAAAAGTTTCAAGAGGTTTGAACTCATGCGATGACCTCTATTATTGGTGATAAGATTTCCCAGGAAAGGTCAAGAACGAGATTATGTTCTGCACTGCTGTTTAATAACACGTCTCTGCTTCCTCGCTGCAGGAGTTCAAGAGGTTATCGTTTCCTGGTTACCTGCTAAATGCAGAGCAATACAACTTCCACTACGTCTCACTGAGTCGGCAGCAGTCTCACCGGCTCCAGGCTGCGAGACAGCTGTCTCACACCACTGCTCAGTACTCAACGGGCACAGAAACAACATCCAAGCAAGCCAGCCTGTGTCCTGAGGTGGAGGATGGTGCCAAAGCATCAGCAAACATCTCTACGTCGGACAAAGAAGGAGAGCAAAAGAAAAAGGAGCTGGACGCTGAGGTAATTATTAAAAACCTTTAAACAAATGGAATGCATTTCTTCAGGCATGTTTGAATGACAAAGCTATCATTTTAATTACTCATGCAAATAAGAAAATGTGTAAATAACGGGGTAAATAAATGTCACCAAAAGAAATAAAAATGCACCTAAAATCATAGATACTGGGCAAAAAAAAAAAAGCTGTGTATCTTGATTTTAATATCTATAACATATTACATGTTCTAAATATTTTAAAAAAACGCTGTTTTCCGCACTACTGCAAATGTGATGTTGATTTTATACAAAAGTTTGCTGAACAAGAAGTAAATTTTAAGTAACTTACATTTTAGACACACATGGCTTTAAGTTTTTCAGGTGGGTCTAACAGTATTCAGGTGTGAAATACTACAGAAATGAAAGTAATCAAATTACAGTGTAAAATAACATTCATGTACAATTTCATTGTAAAAATTAAATATAGATTAATGCTTACAATTAAAGTTGCAAAAGTTATTCAGTCAAGAGCAGCAAGTGTTTTTTCTGTCTGTCTGTTTCTCAGGCTGGTGTCACTTTAAGAGTTTATGCACGGATCCAATATACTGTTACTCAGCATGCATTCTCTCAGCTAGTTAAGTTCGTTCGTACTGCATTTACCGTAATACTCGGCAAGACGGGCAATACGAGCACTATTCAACCAGAGCGAATAAGACGAGTGTGACGGGAAGCGGGTGTGTGTCAATTTGCTGCCGAAGAGAAAAGAGAGAGCAAGAACGTTCAGCTGGTATCGGTGTATCGATACTGAGTATTGGAACGGTTTCAGATATTTCAGTATCGATACAGATCGAAATATCAATATTTTTGACAACACTATTCTAACCAAAATCACAGTATAACCATTGCAAATAATTTAATTATGTGAGAAGAAAAAGTGTGCATTGATACAAGAGACATGAAACAAGTCAAGTCAAGTCAAATATATTTATATAGCGCTTTTCACAATACAGATTGTATCAAAGCTGCTTCACAGTATCAATCAAAACAACTTAACAATGTTTGTTTATTACTGGAAAAAACACATCCAAGTTTGGTAGGGCTGATCAATGGTATGACTGGTTAATTAATTTGAATATCCCCAACTGAGCAAGCCAAAGCCAACTGTGGCAAGGAACCGAAAAACTCCATCAAGTGACCTAATGGTGTCCTAAAACTCTATCAGGTGACCCAATGGAGAAAAAAAAAACCTTGGGATCAACAACTAGCAATCAAATCAGTTGCTTGAGATAAAGGTTAGCATCATTATACTAAAATATAAGATTACAGAAGGCAGTGATTGACCGTTCACATTCAAGTATCCCAAAGAGCCGTGTTCTATTATAAATATAATATTGTATCATCTCTTCATCTGTAAAATGATGTGTTTTCCCGCAGCTGGTCGAGTGTGGAGTCACGGCGAGGGATGACGGGGACATTCGGCCTTCAGCTGTTGACTCAGCCAGCGAGTCTCTCTCCGAGACCTCTGACCCCGGGCAGGTCAAACAGGCCGACGCCGAGGAGACTCGATCTCACCTGCAGACCGGCAGCAGCACCGAACGCTCCTCTGATCACATGTCCCCTCCCAAAACACCCTCCGCTGCCAGCCTGGCCGAGTCCGTGCAGTCCGCCACACACAGTGAGTGTCACAAGACATGCCTAAGAACTAACCTCAGAAATCATGGGGCCTCATTTATAAAGACGTGCATAGAATGATCCTAAATCAGTGTCACTGCAGGTCCTTAAAGTCCCCCTGTGGTGAAAATCAAGCTTTTAATGTTGTTTATATGTCTGTGTGGTGTTTTTAATATGCTTTAAGACAAATCATGTGTAAGTTCATAAGTCGACAGCATTGCTGAGTATTTTCTCCTGAAAACTGCAGTGAACCAAAGACAGTCTCAAAAACGCGTTTTGAAATCGCTGGTGTTTCTGATGTCACAAACTACCTTGTAACCAATCAGATCAACGAGTGATCGTCAACCCGTGGATCTCTGAGTGAGTGGAGGCGGGGCTCATTTGCATATTCATAGAACCGCATATACTAAATGCGGTAAGGGTGTCGAGGCACGGAAAAAACATTTAAATGTGATTTTGGTGATCAAAGATGAGTTTTGAGGGATAAAATTATTGACTACAGGGGACTTTAAGTCTTAAATATCACTAAATGTTATTGGAAAAGTTTTAATGATCATTTCAAGAGGTCTTAGATTTGATGACAGAAAAACAAGAATCATGGTTTGGTTTGGTGTGATTATTAAACTTTAAAAGGCTGAGCACTGTGGACATTTCAAAGCAAAATGCGGTGATGTTGCATGTTCTAAAGGCTCGCAGTTTCAGATTGAGTACCATGTATTTATGTTGAGGGATTACTTTTTTATCTACTGTTGACGAATTATGACAATGTTTACCTTATGGTTTTTCTATCATTCCTGCGAATTTCTAAAAAGCGAAGCTGCATTGTATATAGGGTTTACCAGGGTAGTCCCTATATTTCAGATTTTACATAAGCGCCACATGCTGCATTTTCTTTTTCAGCGGGTGGATAAGCTGAATATATTCGGCCGAAACAGCAATTTTCTAGCCTGGGAAAACCCTGATGAACTTCCGGCAAATGTAAGATTTGCTCTGCAAGTCCGTCTGGCCAAGAGCCCATTCAAGCCCATTTCCAATCTTTCCAAATCAAGGCTCCAATCACAAACGTTGAGGCGGGCTTTACACAATGACGATAGCGCAGTGACGTTGAAGCATCGTCTCCTTCATCGCTCTGATTGGTTTTAGGTCTATCCAATTGCGCCCAGAGGCATTTGAGCGACGTCCGTTGGTGACGCCCCTCCCTGTGAATGAACCACATGACTCACGCTCAGTTACGACTGAGAAGGGTCTGGTGTCAACCAGGCTAGCAATTTTTCATTTAAGGCAAACATTTGTTTGAAATTCATTGACCGAAACGGTAGGGCTGGGCAAAAAAAATCTATTTTTCGATTAATCGTCTTTCGATTCTCAAAGGCCACGAATCGATTTTTTCCATATTTATTTCCGCAAACATTGAACATAAGATTAACGTTAATCTAATTACTAGTCTTCTCCACTAGATGTCACCCTCTTATTTGGAGACCAAAAACAGTTTGGTACCCATATTCTTTAAAATATCTTCTTTTTTTGTTCAACAGAAAAAAATGTTTTATACGTGATGACATAATTTTATTTTTTATTTTTGGGTGAACTATCACCAATAAGCCAGTATTAGTTGTCCTACATTGTTCATCGTTCTCCATTTTACAGCTAATGTTGTACGATTTTATCATTCTTTTATCTTAAAAATAAAATAACCTGATGCTGTTTGATCAAGGAATGGGACTTTTTTTCAGCATCGATTTTTCATCTTGCATCAAAATAAAATAAAAAGCTTAATATACAGGTTTGTGGCTCTTAATTTCTTTTTATTAATTATCCACTTTGTTCTTTTTATTAATATAGTATTTGTATTAAATCTATTTTCATTGAGTTGAATCGAGAATTGAATCGAGAATCAAGAATCGAAATCGAATCGAGAATCGAAATCGAATTGATTTGAGAGCTTGCGAATCGAAATCGAATCGAATTGGAACATCTTCTGACCATCTTCAGCTTCTTCGATGATGACGCATTTCTGAAAAAAAAAACGCTGCTGCGTTGTATAAAGGGTTTAACAGGTTTAATTGCTATATTTCCATAAGATCCACCCGCTATCAGAGAGTGACATTGCACTTTCATTCAAGCTAATGTGCATTCTTAAAATCTAAACAATTTAGGAGAAGATAAGAATGGTATTAATTTTATTTGTGCTGCAGGGCTTATAAATAAGGCCCCTGGTTGTTTAGTTAGATTCTAAAAATAAAGTTTATTGCTGTTGCTTTCAGGCAGTGGGAAACTGCGGCCCAGTCGAGTTCAGAGCGTCGTCTCCAGTCAGGGAAGCCTGGACTCAGACATGCTTGGTGAGACTTCACAGGACAGACAACATGGTCACACTCACAATCATCATTCCTCATGGTCCTCCTCCTCTCTGCTGTTTGTGTTTCAGGTTACGATGGCGGCAGCAGTGATTCCGAGTGTGAAGGACCCACTATGGACGAGCAGGAGAGACAGACGCCGCTCATGCCTGATTTCTGGCTCATCATCAGAATTCATCAGGACAGAGTGGAGGTTTTCTCCCACGCCAGGTACAGCTCGGCATGCAGGTTACGACATTCACATTCAGAAAGCACCAAACGCAAGCAAAGATCAGCAAGTAAAAGAATTGGCTTGTAGACTTTGTTCAAATCACAATTTAAGAAAGATGGTTTGACACTTGATTTTTTATATGAAACAACATGAAGTGATTTTCTAAGCAAGCATCACTATTATTATTGCTCATACTTGGTGTTTTCCACTTATTAAACATCAGCATAGTCTCATAGTTTGTTGAATGAACATGAATGATGGCTTGTTGGCTAGTTGAGGAGTATGCAGTTTCTTTAAAAAGATAAAATAATATAAATGATAATGGATTGATTATATAATAATTTTTCATTAATTAAAAAATATTTTAACTTATTTTATAATGTATTTTATTTTAATAAATAAATTATATATATATATATATATATATATATATATATATATATATTACGGCTGTCAAATGATTAATCGCGATTAATCGCATCCAAAATAAAAGTTTGTGTTTACATAATAAATGTGTGTGTACTGTGTAGAATTATTTTATATATATAAATACATACACATGCTTGTATATATTTAAGAAATATTTGCATGTATATATAGATTTATATATAATTTATATTATATATAAATATAAATATTTTATATATAAATAACACATTTTTCTTAAATATATAAATGCACGTGTGTGTACTTATATATACAAAATAATTTTACACAGTACAAACACATTTATTATGTAAACACAAACTTTTATTTTGGATGCGATTAATCGTGATTAATCATTTGACAGCCCTAATATACACTCACCGGCCACTTTATTAGGTACCCCATGCTAGTAACGGGTTGGACCCCCTTTTGCCTTCAGAACTGCCTCAATTCTTCGTGGCATAGATTCAACAAGGTGCTGGAAGCATTCCTCAGGGAGTTTGGTCCATATTGACATGATGGCATCACACAGTTGCCGCAGATTTGTCGGCTGCACATCCATGATGCGAATCTCCCGTTCCACCACATCCCAAAGATGCTCTATTGGATTGAGATCTGGTGACTGTGGAGGCCATTTGAGTACAGCGAACTCATTGTCATGTTCAAGAAACCAGTCTGAGATGATTCCAGCTTTATGACATGGCGCATTATCCTGCTGAAAGTAGCCATCAGAAGTTGGGTACATTGTGGTCATAAAGGGATGGACATGGTCAGCAACAATACTCAGGTAGGCTGTGGCGTTGCAACGATGCTCAATTGGTACCAAAGAGTGCCAAGAAAATATTCCCCACACCATGACACCACCACCACCAGCCTGAACCGTTGATACAAGGCAGGATGGATCCATGCTTTCATGTTGTAGACGCCAAATTCTGACCCTACCATCCGAATGTCGCAGCAGAAATCGAGACTCATCAGACCAGGCAACGTTTTTCCAATCTTCTATTGTCCAATTTCGATGAGCTTGTGCAAATTGTAGCCTCAGTTTCCTGTTCTTAGCTGAAAGGAGTGGCACCCGGTGTGGTCTTCTGCTGCTGTAGCCCATCTGCCTCAAAGTTCGACGTACTGTGCGTTCAGAGATGCTCTTCTGCCCACCTTGGTTGTAACGGGTGGTTATTTGAGTCACTGTTGCCCTTCTATCAGCTCGAACCAGTCTGGCCATTCTCCTCTGACCTCTGGCATCAACAAGGCATTTCCGCCCACAGAACTGCCGCTCACTGGATGTTTTTTCTTTTTCGGACCATTCTCTGTAAACCCTAGAGATGGTTGTGCGTGAAAATCCCAGTAGATTAGCAGTTTCTGAAATACTCAGACCAGCCCTTCTGGCACCAACAATCATGCCACGTTCAAAGTCACTCAAATCACCTTTCTTCCCCATACTGATGCTCGGTTTGAACTGCAGGAGATTGTCTTGACCATGTCTACATGCCTAAATGCACTGAGTTGCCGCCATGTGATTGGCTGCTTAGAAATTAAGTGTTAACGAGCAGTTGGACAGGTGTACCTAATAAAGTGGCCGGTGAGTGTGTGTATATATATATATATATATATATATATATATATATATATATATATATATATATATATATATATATATTTGTATAAATAGTATGTAAATAATATCCTTTAATTTAAAATGTTTTATGTTGACTTATGTGCTGTTGTAATAAAAAAGTATCAAACAGTATGAAAGCAATTATTTTCTGTAATTTATGGAAAGGTTTTCAGTTCCTATTTGTGTAAACTGGCAAAAAAAAGTTTTTGTTGTCCTTGTTAGTTTTCAGCTTATATGAATGTTCAATTGTGTTCTAATATGTGAAGCATACAAATGAGCAGAATATCTGTTTGTAGTGCTTAAAATGCAAACTTTAGTTTTCCCCAAACGTGCAAACAAAACTGAGTTTTGCATAAACTGAGTTTTGCATTTTTCCTGTTGAGACTGTTGAAACACTTTGTACTGTTTGAATCTTGAACATTGTGTTGGCAGGAGTTTTAACAGAGCGAAAGAGGAGGAAGAGGAAGAGATTCCAGAATACCTGCGTCTTCATCAGCTGGTGGTGAGGAGGATTGGAGAAATGTGCCGAATAGTCAACCAGGTAAAGAATAGCCTAGCCTTTTCACTATCAGCATGGTCCACTTTGCAGCTTATTCTAGCCAATAACTGCTCACTTAGTGAGAAAGTCCCACTATCACTCCAGATCCTCTACCACTGTTTTCCACTGTGTTGCTCTTTAACCTCTCAGTGACTTTCTCCACAGCGCCTCCTACTACAAGACCTGCATGATAGTCACGTGTGCCATTCTCTCCTGGTTGCTGAGAGTGAAGAGGACATCTGGAAGCACGAGTCGCTCTACCGGCCCAGGATGACCAACTCTGATGGTACAAAACCCAGCCGGATGACAGACACACACTCTTTCTACAAGCCATGGCCATATGCATACCAGAGCAGGAGTCTACAGCCTACTTTGACGTGGTCAAAAATTAAATTTTAATCACGTGCGCATGTTTTTCCTTTTAAAAATAGCTAAATCTATTATGATTAAATAATCATAATTTACAAAAACCTTAATTATAAGTGTAAATGTTGCTCACATCCCAAACCCTGCTCCGGATCCATATATATATGCCTTGATTTCTTCATTTTGAACAGCAGATATTTTGTTGACAACAGCCGGTTGATGAGCGCTGGTTATTACAGGTTTGGGAAGATGGTTGGCACATGTTGCATTCCCAAATGCACATTAGAACCGACCCAAACTCTGAAATGTAATTTATTTAATTAAATAGCAACCATAACGCAATAATCGCACAAAGCTAATTAAATTTCAATTAATCGTGCAGCCCCATACCATGCGTATGGCTTTGTTTAAATTAAATCTGTTGATATTGTTGCTCTCTTGATATGCAGAAGAAAGTTAATTGCGCTTGATGATGCCCCTGTGAAATGGAGCACAATTTACATGAATACAAACAAACACACAGACTTGAAAAAAAATGAAACCTGTCGGGAAGGTCAATTCAAGGGTAGTGATAATGAGACAGCAGTGTGAGTCTGAGCACTCGCCTCATTGACTACAATTTTATAACTGCTGTTTAGCATGAATTACTGCACTAATGTGCTAATATGGCATGTTGTTCTGCCTCAGACTGTGTAAAGGAATTGGATCCGGTCGACCACAGAGATGAACGCTCAAATGCTTCATTTGTATTGTACAACTTGAGGTGCTCTGCGGGCCTGTTGAGTTCAGATAATCCTGCTAATCTCTCTTTTGTTATGAAATTGTTCAAATGAAAGTCTCATTCCCATAATTGCACCTTTTTTCCGGCCCAGACTACAACTCAGATGAGAGCTATCAGCCGCGGGACTACCTCGCCGCCACTATGCAGTTCATACCGGGTTACTTCGCCTGTGACGTGGTCTGGAGCACCGTTATTTATATTCACCCACGGCTCAAAATGGGGCCCAACATGGGCGTTTCCCGGGGTGAGTGACGCCTCTGTGGACCAATCAGGTGGTTCCTCATGAAGACACATTTTTACCATGTAAAAAATGATATTCTTCTTTCTGATTCTTTTAGCTATCCAGGCTCTGCGCTCCGTTCTAAACGCCTTTTGTGTGGTCAACCGCAAAAACATGTTTGTCTATCAGGAGCGCACCACCAAATCTGTGTTCTACCTCCGGTGAGTCTGAAGCTCACCATGTCTCCATATTAGTGACTGACTTTTTCAGTGGATGATGTTGATATCTGGAGAACGTAGTAAACCGCTATGGGTGAAAACGTCATCTAAATGTGTATATGTTAATGTTGCAACTTCCTCAAGCATTCAAAAAATTTGGGGTCTGCAAGAATTTTTATTATGTTTTTGAAAGAAGTCTCTTATGCTCACCAAATCTGCATTTATTTGATAAAAAAAATACAGCAAATGTTTTTACAGTTTAACATTACTGGTTTCCATTTGAATGTATTTTAAAATTAGTTTATTGTGATCAAAGCTGATTTTTCAGCTTCATAACTCTAACTAAACAGTTCATATTTGTGTGGAAACTGTGATAAATTTTGTTCAGGATTCTTTGGTGTTGAAAAAAGTACAAGAATAGCAAAAGAACAGCATTGATTTAAAACGGAAATCTTTTGCTACATTATAAATGTCTTTACTGTCACTTTTGCTCAATTTAATGCATCCTTGGGGAATTTATTTATTTAAAAAAAAAAAACTATACAAGTTACTAACCCCAAACTATTGATCAGTAGTGTGTCTGTTTCTATAGATTGTTTTATTTGTAGATTTATCACCCTAATTGCAGTCCTCATTGTTTTGTCCCAGATAAATCCAGCTCTGATTAGCAAATAAATCTAATTTAACAATATATTGTTCTCTTAAATAGCCTGAATGCAATTATATACTTAAATTTAGTGAATTGTAGTGTTTGTAGTTGCTTGGATTTTGTGAAGCTGAAATTTCCAACTAACTTCCCTAAATGTCGATGACTGATTCACATTATTTATTCAAAAAATAATTAAAATCAGAAAATGATATGCTGATATATATCTGTCTGCCACTGCTCCACCTTTGGCTTCTCTCTTTCAGTCTCACTATAATCTACTGTAAGATTACACCTGTGTATGTGTTTTGGTCGATCGGATCACAAGTGGACGACGCTAAATACAGGTGTAAACGGGGTCTAAAACAAGTTGCGCTTGTCCACTTTAAACCCCTTCCAGAGGGAGTTGAAAACACATGCTATGCTATAAAATGCTATAAAAACGGTGCTGTGACATCATGATTGACAGCTGTGATTGACAGGTTCTCTGTGCGAGGTAGTCACTGAAGCACCAACGGACTTTTTTTCATAATGTTGACTATGTGGTTAGTAGTTGTATTTACCTTATTTTAACGAGGTACTGCAATCAGCAGACATCATTGGAGAGGAACGGAGCAGACAAGGCAACTTAAGAAAAGTGCAGGGCGTGTGCTTGCGACTGATTCAACGAGAGTGAGGGCGGGGCCTTGATTTCGCGACTTTACTTCCTGCTCACGACTGCGCATGACTGGTCCCGAAAACGCTACTGCGCAGACTCAAGTTCCAATATGTCAGCGCCATATCGGGACACTGGCGGCTTCAGTTCTCTCCAATGGAAAAGAGCGAAGGGGCGTCGTCCATCTTTTTTTACAGTCTATGGTTCAAACAGCCACAAAAGAGCGTCTACTCTCCGTCTACTGACCTCATGCGTGAACATTATAGGAAGAGCTCTAGCCAGACGGGATTTAAGCTGTCGGCTGAAGACTCAAGTTTGGTTTGAAGAGGAATAACGTATCAAGCACAATGTTCTCTCTCCATTCCTGATTTCTAACAAAAATTGGCTGTCAGAGACACAAACGGAAAGTAAAGCTGCTGCTCTCCGTGTGTTTTTCTATCGTCTCCAGTCACGTTCATATGTAAATTGTGCAACCTTATTTTGTCCAATAAATCAAAAGATCTGAAAAAAACCCATACATTAGACCCTCCCCTCAAAGAAATCAGGACAGAAGTGGTTGAAAGTGGACAAAAGAGACGGATTAAAACACCAGGTGTGCTCGTGATCCGGTCGACCAAAGCGACCTAAATGATCGCTAGAATTTTTTTGAATTCTTTTCATGATCTTGACCTTCTCGTCCCATCTGTCTTGTCTCCACAGACTCTCAGAGACGTCTCAGGCAGGGAAGTACAGTGATTTGGATGGAAACATGCACACACGCTCTGTCGGTCTGGCCCGCAGCCAAGAGCCGCTGGGCTCCGAGGACCTCACGGTAACGTTCACATACTGTCACTTCTCATTACGCTTTAGGAAACCAGAGTCCTCAGGAGCCATTAGGGCTCCGATCCCCTTCCGAAGTGAGTGATTTACCTGCTACTTGCAAAGCACTCACCTGTCCTTGTGTTTACGCCATTTATAATGCTCATTCTGATAAGATGAGCGATAGAAGATCTGAGTAATTATGTGTTTATTGCCTGGAAAACAGGCGTAGACCGTGCTCCCATGTGCCTGATGTGATGTAAGTATGATATAACATGTATCTTGTGTTCATAGGGATCACGCTCGTCTCTGGAAGGCTCAAGGCCGGTTGGACTGGTGGACAAACACATTTTGCTGCTGGTGCATGGCGTGGGGACTGCAGGTGAGAGAGAGGGACAGATAAATGTGTGAAAACAGTGAAACTGTTACATTTTCTCCCATTTTTATAATAATATAAATGAACCGTTTTGTTTAATCTTAAAGTTTTGGTGGTCAGATTCAGACTCGATGCAGAGCAGAGAGCACAGATATAATAGCAAATAAATAACAGTGGCCATTGCACAGAACGAGCAATCGTTATTATAGTTCAAAAGGGCAAAAAGTCAAAGTTATTATGCGAGTTACCTCGAGTCAGAATGTATATGCAAAGTTGCATTTGTCATCCGTCACCATACATCAAGTGGACTTTTGGCTGAAATAATGAGTGGATTACACTTGGAATAACGAGAGGAATAACATGGATAGAACTTTCTTGACAGTGGATTGTAATGCATCACAGTCAGTCAGGTAAAAAGTTAACGTTAACGTTACAAGGAAGTGAGACGACGGCTACTAAAATTAGGTAAGACAAAAAGTTTTATTTTTCGCAACTTGTGTGGAATAATATGTGACAATCAGGTCCAGTCGGGTTTGTGTCTTCCCGCCGGGTTCGGGTCCAGTTTTCAAATAATAGACGGGTCCAGGTCGGGTCCGGGTAGTATATTTATGGCATTTTTCGGATCTGCACGGGTCCGGGTCCAGCTTTTGAAATAATAGACGGGTCCGGGTCGGTTCGGTGTAGCACATTACGGGTCTCTTCCGGTTCGGGCACGAATTTTTGGACCCGTGAAGACCTCTACACAAGATGCAATGAGGTGTGTTGTTTCTCTTAGGGATATTACACGAATACAGGCAACATGCCTTCCCAAACCAGACTAACTGAGAGCAGAACCAATAAGGAGCCGTTCCTTTCGGATCAAGTTCTGTCATTCATACACAAACTGGAAAGAACACAACTCAGAATAGTGCCGTGACACACGAGATGCGTTTTTAGCAGTTGAAATGGTTTAACAAGAAAGAGTCATGTATGACAACAAACTGCCTTTATCGTAATTTTGAGGAGCAAATATTTATTCGTTCTTTATTATGACTATTTGTCACATTTTAGAATAATAGAAAAAATATGAAAAAAAATTATAATGAAGTATAAGAATTATGCAGTGACTAAAATGTTAAAAAATGTATTTTTACGTTTTTTTTTTTTTTTTTTACATATTAAAGGTTTATATTACATTTATATTGGCAAAAATTTTAAATATATATATACTGGTGAAACTCGAAAAATTTGAATATCGTGCAAAAGTTATAATTTTGATTATAATAATGATTATGGCTTACAGCTTATGAAAATCTCAGAAATTTAGAATATTACATAAAATAAAAAAAAAGGATTTTAAATACAGAAATGTCGGCCCTCTTAAAAGTATAATCATGCGTATGTATATAGTTATATACTAAATATATATGTTTCACCTTTTAATTTGATTTACTGAAATACATGAACTTTTGCACGATATTCCATTTTTATTGCATGAAATTCACCTGTGTATGTGTGTATATATATATATATATATATATATATATATATATATATATATGGTGCGTAAAATATAAATTCAGTCAAGTGTGCCCAAACTTTTATCTGGAGGAAGTTGAGCATACAGCAAAGATTTAGATAAGTAAAAAAAAAAAAAAAACTTTTAAGTAAAGAGAAACGGCATTGATTTTTAGCTAAGCCAAACTCTCAGGACTCTCCAACAGCACATGCAGTGGCATCAGCATCTGACAGGAGGCGCTGTTGGCCTGCGCACACATCCTGCTGTTATTACGCCCATGAGTCATTTCATTCCTGTAAATGTTTTACTTCACTCCCAAAGTGTAACCATACAAATCATTTCCAGTCTATCAGTTTAATTTAAAATGCGTATTTGTAATTTATTGGGACTTTTCATGCTTAGGCGAGCGGCTCTGAGGGATATCGGCACCTGCTAGGGAGGCTTAATTTATAAATCGAAAGTCAATATGAAATGGCTTCCAATCTGTGAACAATTTTACTTGCATAATAGGACATAAATTATAGTGAGATGTTATGTTTTGTGATGTACAGGTCCAGAGATCACTGATGAATTAGTGAAGGTGTTGAGGAAGCGTCTGGACGAGGCCACGCTGGACATTATTACAGTCATGCTGGTCAGGAACTGTAAACTGACGCCTGCGGATGTGGAGGTGATTTCTCTTTCTCCGTCTCATCCACCATCTCTCTTTTTTCTGTGTCTGACTTGTTCTTAACCACAGGCTGGTGCAGAACAGATTAAAGTCCCCCTGTGGTGAAAATCAAGCTTTTAATGTTGTTTATATGTTTTTTTTAAAATGCTTTAAGACAAGCCATGTACAAATTCATAAGTCAGCACCATTGCGGAGTATTTTCTCGTTAAAGGTACACTGTGTAGTTTTTTGTATTTTCTTATCTAAAATCAATGTTTTTATTCATAAATATGTCCTCATTGGTGTAAAATTACCTCTGCCAATGATATGACTTATCCTCGTAAACGAAGAATTTCTTATCTTTATTTACATTGGACGGGTAAGTCCAAGGAGGCTTCCATATCGTTCCGCCATTTTGAAAAACTATAATAGCAGAGAGGGACAAAAACCACTAGCCTACCTCAACGCGTTTCCACAACGCGTTTTCGTTCAGAGCCAGCGTCACGTGACTGAAACCAGCTGAAACGGACAAGGAATCTGTCACTGTCCCGGCAAATATGAAAGGCTGCACTGCACGTCACTAAAAAAGCGAATTAAAAAAACAAGGGTAAATATCGGGATAGCTTTTCCCAGACATGTTGTCATAACTTCTTGTTACAACATGAATTCGAAAAAGCGAGGCGCTAGAGAGCACTATTTGTTTGAATGCAAAATACAATTTCACCGCTAGATGAGAGAAATTCCTACACAGTGTACCTTTAACCAAAGTGAACCAAAGACAGTCTCAAAAACACGATTCAAAATCGCTGGTGTTTCTGACGTCACAAACGACCTTGTAACCAATCAGATCAACGTGTGATCGTCAACCAGTGGATCTCTGAGCTGAGTGAGTGAGTGGAGGCGGGGCTCATTTGCATATTCATAGAACCGCGTATACTAAATGAGGCAAGGGTGTCGAGTTACATTCAAGATATTTTAAGGCATGCATAATTTTATTTCAAGTAAAAAACTTTTAAATATGTAATTTTGGTGATTAAATATGAGTTTTAAGGGATACAATTATTGACTTCAGGGGGACTTTAAGCAAATTATATTTACCTTCTCTATGCAGAGACGGACATTTGTGAAAAAATGGCATAAAAGTATCATAAAATAAAACTCATGTACTGTATTTAGAGTCTTCTGAAGCCTTTTTGCTCTTTTC
This sequence comes from Semotilus atromaculatus, assembly GCA_031834385.1. Lineage (NCBI taxonomy): Eukaryota > Metazoa > Chordata > Actinopteri > Cypriniformes > Leuciscidae > Semotilus > Semotilus atromaculatus. Next base: position 11,305,329 of record JAULUF010000016.1, on the reverse strand, counting down.
TGATTTTTTTAAATACTTTTTGCTTTGAATCAAAGCTTGTAACGTTGTGATTCATCTCAGAGCGAGTGTTCAGAGCTTATTGAAGATTTTTTGAAGTGTTCTCTGTTTCTCTCTCTATACATCAGAGGGTCAGTGTCCGTCTGTGGGCGGTCAGCTGGCATGTCGTCTGAGATTTTATGGTTGGATAATAGACTGTGGATGTGATTTGTGTTGATTACACATCATTTTTTCATGTCCACTCTTCCTTCTTTGTCTCAGTTCATTCAGCCTCCCGGCTCTCCGGCGACGGAAGTGATGGAGTTCTGTCTGCCTCAGTACTGTGTGCCGTGGATCCAGGCCGTGGCTCACTACCTCCGGCAGAACCTCCTCATCTTCCTCCACATCCCCAAATACACCGACAGCAACATCGAGCACCACTTCAAGGTACCCTCAATCTCATCCCGCTGAGACGCACACATTCCCAGTGCATTTGATTCATAGAGATGGCCACATGTCAGAGAAGTACTGCTGTAGATTTAGGTTTAGAAATTACATTATAAATCTGTAAAATGTTCCCTGATTTAAGCAACAGTACAGTTCATACACTGTATAATCATAGCAAAACATTTAAACATGATGTAATATAAGCCTTTGAGAACAAATATTACACAGGAGTAGAATGACTCATGAATCATAAAATGAAAAATGATGCATAATTATATTTAAAATATTAAATAATAATCACATGGTTTATTTTGAATTATTATTATTATTATTATTATTATTAATAAAAACTGAAATTATTTTTATTATTTCATTTATATTTTTGAACTGAATATTTTGCTAAATATTTTCTTAGGAAGTTTTTATTATTATTATTATTATTTATTATTGCATACGTTTTTTATTATTTTTCAAAAATTAATATTTTGCTAATGAAATATGCATTTTTCAAAAGAAAAGTAACTTTTCACTTTCACAAATAATTTTGAAATCGTCGGATGAAATCCATTGGTCAGAAATACTGCTGATTACATAAATATATATATATTTTTTAAAAGTGTAACAAAGTGGTTTGCAATAATCGGTTTATGCTTTGATGTGAGTGTGAAGCGACCCACCACAGATGACGAGTGAGCGCAGCAGAGCTCTGCAAATGTGTTTAGACACTTATGCTCTCTGAGTGAGTGCGCTTCTGTTTAACAGGTCACTGAGAGTTCATTCAGAGAGCTCCCATAATACACTTCTCCATCGGGAGGGAAGACCTAAAAACACACACTATGTTGCATTTCTGTATTCTCTTAAATGTCCCTTTTTTAGAAGCTAATATGTGATTATAATTTAAAGTGCACAATAATCATGGTGCTTTTCTCACATAATGGCGAACAAGTATTATACTTACAACTTGTCTGCATTTATACCTTTTTAAACCTGCCATAGAAATAGAGTTTTTTAAGTCTGATTTGTAAAAAAGGCTAACATTATCTGTTAATTACAAATATCAGTACCTAATAATATCTATAATAATGAAAAATCAATAATTATGGCCAGTACCGATATGATTAACAATAATATTGTGCAACTTCAAATGAGAATCATTATGAAGATATAAAAATAAATAAATAAAATCATTTTTTGGTTGGCCTTAACATTAAGATTCTATTAGTTATTAACAATGAATTAACAATGAAAAATACTTGTAAATCATTTATTAATCTTTTTCTAGCTAATTTCAGCATTTACTATTACACTATTGAAATCAAAAAGTGTACCTGTTAATATATGAATTTATGTATCTGAGCTATGAATAAATACTGTAAGAAATGAATTGCTCATTGTTTGTAAATGTTAGGTAATGCATTAATTAACGTTAACGAATTGAACATTATTGTAAAGTGCAACCATTCTTTTTAGATTATCAGTCTCCATGAATCAGTCTTCTTTGTTTTCTCTCTTAGCATTACTTCCATTTGAGCAGCGAGCTGCCGGATCATGACATCTATCTGTACAATAAACCCGGAGGCCAAGGAACAGGAGGCAAAGGTACAGACACTTCAATTCTCACAACCCTGCTAGCAAACATCATCCGCATCTCGCTTTTCTGTGGTTTGATTTCTATCTCACTGTGACTCACCTTTAGCGCCTCCTAAATCTTATTTCTGAGGTCCTGAATAACACACACTTTGCCTGTTTATCTTGCCGAAATTTCAAGAGTTTTATTTCTTCCTTCCATCAGTGTTTGCTGGCACAGTTTAATCTCCATTTGCTGACTGGTCAGTGTTTCGTTTCAGCCGTATTAAAAAGCGAGCACATTTCTGTGCGTTGTGTCTTAGCTCCTCCAGCCACACACACATCGCTTTTACCGTCTTATTCATGACCAATTCATTAAAACAATTCATTGCTCAAACAAATTCATTGTTCCTGGATCTAAGTGTACACTAATAGGTAGTTATAGGTCTTAGTATTAATATAGGTACCAATAGGTATTAAGCAGTGGTTGAAGTTAGTACATAATATTAAGGACACAAATGTTCATGAAAATGTTTTTTTATTAATCAAATTCGTCGTACGTATACAGTACTGGTTAAAAGTTTGGAAACATTACTATTTTTAGTGTTTTTGAAAGAAGTCTCTTATGCTCAGCAAGGCTGTATTTATTTGATTAAAAAATACAGTAATATTGTGAAATATTATTACATTTCTATTTTAATACACTTGAACTTATTTCTGTGATGCAAAGCTGAATTTTCGGCATCATTACTCCAGTCTTGCGTGTCACATGATCCTTCAGAAATTATGCTGATTTATTATCAATGTTGGAGACATTTGTGCTGCTTAATATATATATATATTTTTTTAATAACCTGTGATACCTTTTTCAGGAATCTTTGATGAATAAAAAAGTTAAAAAATAACAGCAGTTATTTAAAACAGAAATCTTATGTAACAATATACACTACCGTTCAAAAGTTTGGGGTCAGTAATTCTTTGTTTTTTTAAAGAAATTAATACACATCATTCAGCGAGGATGTGTTAAATTGATAAAAAGTGATAGTAAAGATTTATATTGTTATAAAAGATTTATATTTTGACTAAATGCTGCTATTTTCAACTTTTTATTCATCAATGAATCCTGAAAAAAGGTTCCAAAAAAAAATTTCACAAATAAATGCAGTCTTGAATGATGAGCATGTGTTTTCTGGCATACTTTTAATATTCTTCATCAACATCTAAATTTAGACAGGCAAAATTCACAATTATAGCTTAATTATGACTAATAACAATGGCCTTCTGCCATGATTCTTTAACTGACACAGCGTCTAGGCTTACAGCAAAATAGGTGTTGAACTTCTTTAAGTGGAAAATTACGATACAGTTTAAAATTTGGCCTTTAAAGAAAACATTTCATCTGAAATCTGCATCCGACCCCTTTAGGTCCTCAAAGTAGGGTGTTTTTAACACTCCTTTGGGGTGAATGTGGAGTTTATAAATATACTCGAGTACAAGTGGGAAGTTTGTGAGTGCTTTATCAGCTGCGGAGGGGAGGCTCCAGGTCTGTCTCATTAACGGGAAGGGTCTTTAACAAGCCTCTTAGGGTCTTAATATGACTTGATCCCAAACTGCAGAGAGATAAGTGTCAGGAGGAGACAGTAGAAGTGGGAGCCACAGGGTTCCTCTCCTCTTCTTTCCCCAGCACTAATAAACTGACAGTCCACCCAAACACCTGGCAGAGCTGCTCCCGGAGATCTCCTAATGCACCCGCTATTAAAAGCACCATTAGTGGATGCTCTTCCACCATTACAGCTCATGCACTTAATCAGAATGTAAATAAAGGGCTTTGTGGCTCCTGGAATTGTGTACTTGTAGGTTTATTGATGCGGGATGACCGTAATATCAGTTCCTGAGGTCGGCGCAGCTCCTCCAGGGGTTTTAAAGGCAGCCGGTTGGCTGGACTTCACTGAGATGTTCACTGTTATCGGCCTGACCAGTGCAGTGTGGATATGAAATGGGTTTGAATTTCCCACAAGCCATGACATGTCCTGGGATGACTCAAAACATATCCTACGCAAGTAGATTAATCAGTGGTATTTTAGCATTATTTATATATCTCATGTTTTTATTTTCATTTTTGTATTATTTTATGTTTGTGTATATATATATATATATATATATATATATATATTATATATTATATTTTAGTCATTTTTTGTGCTTTCGTCATTTTATTTCGATTTTAAAATATATATCTATTAAGGTTTAAATTATGTTAGTAGTTTCATTTAATTTACTTGCCAAGGGAACGTTTCTAATGTTTGTTTAAGTAGGTTTATCAACTAATTTTCATATTTTATTTTATTTTTTTAACTATTTTTGTTGGGTTTAATTAACAATAACAACACTGATGTTAATACAGGCAATTTAATTGAAATTTGCATTTGAATTTTACCTTTGTTCATCTTCCTGTTTCTGTTCTTCTCTCTCAGTAGTTTTCTGAAATTGTAGCTTGCCAAGCAACTTTATTTGATTTAAATCAGTATTCATCTGTTACAAAAACAATTAGGATGCCAATTACAGAAGCTGATTTAAACTTGAACACCAATGTACTCACAATACAACTGACATAAAGTTAGATTTGTGTCACATTGAAGGCCTTTAAAAATAATGTTTCATTTTAAATCTAATCTGAAATCTTAAGATTTTCAAACCAGAGAGGTTTTTAGCTTCGTTTTACGTGAACCCCGTGAATTTTATATAAATTAAGCAACATTAATTGATGACTTGAATTGCTTAAAAATCTTGAAAAGCTTTAAACTGGTTAATTGAAATAAACTCTAGTAAACCGATTTTCTGACACTGTGCACTTCTCAATGCTACTTTAAAGAGTTTAGTGCTGCAAGTGACAAAGAAATCGCACACTGCAACTTTAAGTTGGTGCAGCTACTCTTAACTCCCCAACACTGCTTATTGGTCATTATTGTTGATTTGTCCCATTCATTGTTTCTGTCCTGTGGGTGTCTGTTGTGCCTCAGGTACAATGTCGGACCTTGTTCAGAATCTCTTCCCAACCTCTCAGTTTCAAGGTATAAGAGCCTCCACCCACTCCACTGTTCTGCTGTGTGTCCTGTGGCGCCCCCACTGACTGCGTGTGGTACTGCATGGTCACATGATCACAGTTTAAAGGGGTAGTTCACCCAAAAATGAAAGTTTACTCAGCCTCATGTTGTTTTGATCTCACTGTAGCTATTTTTCCATCCACCTATTTTTATATCCATTTTAGGATATAACACAAAACGCTAGATGGAAATGCCAAGATGCGCGCTCAATTGAGGCGCACACGTTTTTGGGATATAACATACAAAATTGGAATAAAAAGGCTACATATATATATATATATATATATATATATATATATATATATATATATATATATAAATATACACTCACCGGCCACTTTATTAGGTACCCCATGCTAGTAACGGGTTGGACCCCCTTTTGCCTTCAGAACTGCCTCAATTCTTCGTGGCATAGATTCAACAAGGTGCTGGAAGCATTCCTCAGGGAGTTTGGTCCATATTGACATGATGGCATCACACAGTTGCCGCAGATTTGTCGGCTGCACATCCATGATGCGAATCTCCCCAAAGATGCTCTATTGGATTGAGATCTGGTGACTGTGGAGGCCGTTTGAGTTCAGCGAACTCATTGTCATGTTCAAGAAACCAGTCTGAGATGATTCCAGCTTTATGACATGGCGCATTATCCTGCTGAAAGTAGCCATCAGAAGTTGGGTACATTGTGGTCATAAAGGGATGGACATGGTCAGCAACAATACTCAGGTAGGCTGTGGCGTTGCAACGATGCTCAATTGGTACCAAGGGGCCCAAAGAGTGCCAAGAAAATATTCCCCACACCATGACACCACCACCACCAGCCTGAACCGTTGATACAAGGCAGGATGGATCCATGCTTTCATGTTGTAGACGCCAAATTCTGACCCTACCATCCGAATGTCGCAGCAGAAATCGAGACTCATCAGACCAGGCAACGTTTTTCCAATCTTCTATTGTCCAATTTCGATGAGCTTGTGCAAATTGTAGCCTCAGTTTCCTGTTCTTAGCTGAAAGGAGTGGCACCCGGTGTGGTCTTCTGCTGCTGTAGCCCATCTGCCTCAAAGTTCGACGTACTGTGCGTTCAGAGATGCTCTTCTGCCCACCTTGGTTGTAACGGGTGGTTATTTGAGTCACTGTTGCCCTTCTATCAGCTCGAACCAGTCTGGCCATTCTCCTCTGACCTCTGGCATCAACAAGGCATTTCCGCCCACAGAACTGCCGCTCACTGGATGTTTTTTCTTTTTCGGACCATTCTCTGTAAACCCTAGAGATGGTTGTGTGTGAAAATCCCAGTAGATTAGCAGTTTCTGAAATACTCAGACCAGCCCTTCTGGCACCAACAATCATGCCACATTCAAAGTCACTCAAATCACCTTTCTTCCCCATACTGATGCTCGGTTTGAACTGCAGGAGATTGTCTTGACCATGTCTACATGCCTAAATGCACTGAGTTGCCGCCATGTGATTGGCTGCTTAGAAATTAAGTGTTAAGGAGCAGTTGGACAGGTGTACCTAATAAAGTGGCCGGTGAGTGTATATATATAATATACAGTGAGGAATATAAGTATTTGAACACCCTGCTATTTTGCAAGTTCTCCCACTTGGAAATCATTTTTCCAATTCAATTTTAGGGTCACTTTGAGGGTCAGAATTCTAGCTGATAGACAGGTGTTCAAATACTTATTTGCAGCTGTATCATACAAATAAATAGTTAAAAAATCATACATTGTGATTTCTGGATTTTTTTTTTTAGATTATGTCTCTCACAGTGGACATGCACCTACGATGACAATTTCAGACCCCTCCATGATTTCTAAATGGGAGAACTTGCAAAATAGCAGGGTGTTCAAATACTTATTTTCCTCACTGTATATACATACATACGACTGCATTCCCAAACAGCAGGCATTCGCCTCCGAACACAAGATAACATGACAGTGTTTGTGTTCTATGTGCAAGTAGCTTAATTTTTTTATATAATATGAAAAAAGACCCACAATGGCTTCTCCTACTGCAGCAACTTCAAAGGAAGTGGCGATTTTGTTCTGTTCGACTCACTGGATGAAAACAGTGCTTTTATTTTTTCAAATGTTTGATACGACGTGCCATTTTTGCGCACAAGTTAAATTCGCAACTTTGGATGGAAACATAGCTTTTGTTCAATCCGTGGAACACAGAAGGAAAAGTTTAACATAATCTCTATAGAGCTATTAAGCTTAAAAAAATATTTAAAAAAGCATCATAGAAGTTGTCCATTTGACATGTGCATTATATTACAAATCTTTTGAAGCCATTGCATAACTTTATATGAGTAACTGATGGAATTTGAATCTCATTTTCCTTCATGTTCAGATTGAAAAATGGGAAATTGGACTTTTTCATTACAGATTGTCTTGCACAAATATGCAGATGCATATAAGAGAAAATAACTTTTAAATGTATGTTTATTTTTACATTGGGTGAACTGTTCCTTTAAGATGGCTTCCCAATTACCAACTCAAAACACCTTGCTAATGCTGGGAAATGTTGAATGCTTCTGCGCATATTAAAACTAATGTTTGCAGTCAGTCAGTGTGAAACCTCACTGAGAAAAAGAGCATTGTGCAAACGATCACCGATTGACATCTTGCAGTATTATTACAATATGTGCTTTTATGTTTGCTTAGTTATCAAACAACATTTAAGCTGCAGACAATAGGGCTTGTAAGTTTCTCTGTGTGAATGGAGCTCATTGGTCACTGTTCATTGTTCCATGAAGCCACAAAAGACAGTCGCTGTCATACAGACAGGGCTGTTAACACTCACCCGCTGACTGACTCCATCACACACACACGTTAATTTTCAAACACTGATGTAAATGTAGCTGAAATCTGAGGGGGAAACCATAATGGGCCTTTAGCTTCAGTGCGTTCATGTGTTTGACAGTGTTGATGTAGAGATGAGCTTTTCCTGAAGCAGATCCTGCTCACTCACAGATGAATGAATGAGGCATTTATGTAGCGCTTTCATATGTATGTTACACTGGCCTTCTGCTTTGATTTTATGATTTATAACAAATCTAAATTAATAATACAGATGAGTACTAAACAACTCGTGCGTTTCGCCAGCTTTTCATAATCAAATTATGTTTCCAGCACATACTAATCTTGATTGTTAGTTTTAATATTTATATTGAGTTGTATTATTTGAGTTATATAATAGCGTATCTTTGCATAGTAGTGTAACACAATATATATGATCATTTTTTTATGCAACTAAAAAGAGCATTTCTACAGCATTAATCTTAGTAGTTTTTTGTAACTAGTAACTTTTAGTTCAAAATGCAATGAATAATGTTGACAAAAGTTTTGGGTCGGTGCAATTTTGTAAATGTTTCTGAAAGTCTTTGATCATTTGTTTGATCAAAAAATTAATTATGTTTCACAATATTACTGTTTTACTATATTTTTAAGTACATTTTATTCAAAAATGTTTGATGAATAGACTTTATTTGAGATGGAAATCTTTTGTAACATTATAAATGTCGATACTGTCACTTTTGTTTAATTTGAATGCTTCCTTGCTAAATAGAATTAAATTCGTCCAAAAAAAAATCATACTGACCGCAAACTTTTGACCAGTAGACTTATAATGTTAAAATGGATTAGTATTATGTATAATTTAACAAAGAAACTAGTTAAGAAATGTTAGTTCATGTTATCTTTAACTAATGTTAATGTTTAAAACCTTAAGGTGAACTTATAGTGCTACTGTATAACCTAATGTGATGCATCACACAAAGACTTGTGTTTTCGCCATAAATTTAAGGTAACAACCATTCAAATTTAGCAAATATTACTACATTCTTTCATTGTATATGAAAATTTCTCATTGTGTAATGCAGTTTACAGTATTTTTACTTTGTTAAAATGATCACTTTCTACCATGTATATGAGATCAGACTTTCTGTGTGTCCAAAATCATCTCATTCACACTCTCCGCCGCTGTCATTATAAATCAGAAAGTGACTTCCACGAGGGGCTCCAGGGCTTCAGTCAGACAGACAGAGTCCAGCAGAGATTGAAGGGCCCTTCTCTGTCTTCATGCAGTCTCACTGGAGCGCAGGGGTCACGCCACACTACATCACACCTCATCAAGGGCTCTTAAAAGATCACAGCAAATGGAGTTTTAGATGAGAGGGCAAAGAGAAGCTACTCATTGATTGGCACTGCTCTGAAAGCAACACGTACTTGCATTGCATTGCATTGTGAATCACATTCTGACACATTTCAGAAATGCGATGATGCAGGAAATTGAGCTTGCTTAGATGGAAGTATTTATGTACTCGTGTATTGTGTGTTTTAGACCAAATGCAACCTTTCATACATGCTTCCAGGCCACACTTGTGCAGAATGCATGCACACTTTAGCATGTGAGAGCACAGGGGTGATTTATCTCAGGTGATTGTGTGTGCAACGCATTAGTATCTGATATCTGGCGCACACACACACACTTGCACATCGATCATGCTTCAAACTGCTAACAGCATACGCTAATACAAGCAGCTGGATAAATCCCTGCTCGCGCTCCACTGTTTGCTGCTAATGCCTTTTAATGCGACCGCCGCTCTGTTTGCGAGGCTTTCTTATAGCCACAACCACTGGAGCGAAGGCGCCATCGATCTCTGAGAATCTAATGATGGAAATCTCTCTCTTTCTGCTCTTATCAGAGCCGCGGCTTCACGCTGTAAACAGCACAACCGAGTCAATACAACAGCAGAAAAACCCATTTAAAGGATTTATGAGAGTTTGTACTCAAGTAGAGGCATTGTTTTTCTGAAATATAGTTGTGTTTATATAATTTAAAGGTACATATGGGTGTTTCTTCAACTGTGGGCACTTTCATCCTTGTGGACTTTTAGAAAATAAACTTTCTTAAAACTTTATACACTTTTAAGCAACATTGGGACATTATTTTGTAATGAGCTTTTGCTATTTTGTTTTTTACCTAAAATTTTTCTATTTCTACTTTGCTATACTCTATAGTATATAGACTATACTTTACTACTCTACTATTTCAGTTTTAGTCATTTTAGCTCTTCAATTTAAATGTAGTTTTCAGTTAGACAACATTTCTTATTTTCATATAAGTTTTTTTTGTTTGTTTAAAGAGCCCCTATCATGGCATTTGAAATGTTCCTATTTTTGTTTTGGGAGTTCCCAAAAACAGTTTCACATGCATGCAAGAACAAAAAACACTTTAATTGTCTTATAATATGCATTTATTTTTACCTGATTTGCTCAACGACTCTCAAATGATTAGTTTAACGATTCATTTTCCCAAACACCTCCTTTGCGTGACGCAAATCTGCGGTGATTGGTCAAATGACCCAGTTTATGTTAGCGACCATAGCCCACAGCTCGGTGGTAAACACACAATCAAGTCAATATTTGCGTTAGCCCAACGCAGAAGCATATTGATAAAGCACTGCAGTAGTAGCTACACCAAGTAATAACAACGACAAACATTTGACATATTTCTAAACAATTGAGAGCGAACATGTTGCTGTTAGATGGAGACCTAGAAGCTGCGCGGAGCGTACACAACACACACAACAAAATACGTATTCCGCATGCTACAGAAAACATAACAGCAAACATTATTAATAATACTTACAGGTTGTGATTCGTCGGAGGACGAAGCTGATCCATATTCACTGGATACTGAGCCCTCCTTCAGGAACAACCGGCTTGCGAATCCACAGTTGAATTAATTTATGTTTGTGAAGGATTCGTCATTAAAATGATGAGAACACAACACGGTTCGGGATATACTGTTGTGGTATCGTTGCAAATATGAACTTTAACCACTTATCCTTCACATGCTCCTCCCTGGGCAGTGAAAACAAAGTGGCTGTACTATCTTTGCATTGTAGAACACAGCGTCTTCTCGACATGATGCTTTTCAGCTGAAGTATTGAATGTGTTGAAGACTTCAAGTTTACACTTGCGTCTGCGCTCTATAACTGGGCGCGGCCAATATGCTAATGTTTCGTATCTACATCACTACGAAACGGCTAACGACTCGTTTCAAAAAACAATTCATTTCATTGACTCAGAGTCGACTCTCACTTTTGAAAGACAATAACTTTATATACGGTGCACTTTCAGATATAAAACTTTGCAGGATGTTTTCATTCACTTAGAGCTATATTACACACTATATGAACAGTCATTTTCAAAAATCCATGATAGGGGCTCTTTAAGTTTTTCATCTGAGATTTATATGTAATTTTATTTAAACGTTTTCTATTGCTGAAAACAACTCTGTTTTGTGGTGAAAATGACAGTTGTGGAAACGGTTTTAAGCAGTTTTAGAATAAAATGTCAGACTAGCTGACCAGCTAATTTCATATCTAAATTTTATGGATCCAAAATAAAATATTAAATCGGTATGCTATGCATCGATGTATCGGCCAATAATCGGTATTGGCCGATAAAAGCAATAATTTCACTGTCAGCCATCATCTGATTGTTTAAAACAGCCGATGATCAGGACTGAATATATCCTGTCAATCAACTCGTACAGTGTCAGACTGCAACTCATACTGTGTGTGAAGAAAATGTGTGTTGTGTTGAATTTAGGACAAGTTAATGCTACAATAACGCATTAACACTTGAAAAGTAGCTCTGTTAAAGCAGGCTGTGTTTGATCCTGTCTAGCCTCCAGGTCTGTGCTTTTTCACTACACCAAACTATATTTATAGTGTGTCCCCCATCCAATAATCGCAAAGAGCGTTGTGCTTACTTCTGATATGCAACAAAGTCTCAGCTTTCAAACTTTTTTTTTTTTTTTTTTTTGAAATTCAAACAATAAATGGCATTTTGATGCTCTGAAATCTGGATCACTGTAGCGCCTCTGTTGCAACACGGAGCGCGAGTCTTGTCTTCCTCTTTAACACAAGTTAATATATAAATAGCAGTTGAATATAATAGTTTGGTCTCTGTTGTTAATTTTAACCTGTAATATTATAGTAATGTACCGAATGAGAGTGTTCCCGATATAGTTTACAGCATTACTTGGGACAGATTTTTTTACACTTACATTTAATAATTTAGCAGACGATTTTATCCAAAGCGACTGTGAAAGTGCCCTTCCCAGTTTAGTCTAACACAGTGTACATTTTTTTTTTTCTTCTTTAAGACATTAAAACTATCGGTATCGGCATATATCATTCTGAATAATCGGCTATCGGTATTGGCTGAGAAATTTAGTATCTGTGCATCTCTACTGTTAAATATGATGTTCACACTTTTTACACAATTTGAGTAAATTACAGCTTTTTACAGAAATTACACCCAATAAAACATGCTGTTCACAAGTAACTGCACAACTTTTGAAAAACAAACATTATTAAAAACAAAGTTGTTGTTTTTTAAGGGATAACATAAGTTTTTAAATGCATACAAAAAAATAAATTTACTTTTTGTTAACATCATCATAGTTTCATGATGCTTTTTAATATTTTAATATTAAAAAAGTCTGTGTCTGTCGAGGGTCATCAGATCTGTACATAAAAGGCATTTGAAAAAGAAGCATAATAAATGATGAGGATATGTTAAAAAGTTTAAAGACAGATTTCATGTGACCATATAACAAAAAGAAGAAAAAAAACCTGTTACCTTTAATAAAAATCAGCCCTTTGAGCACAGAAAAGGGCTTTGTTTGAAGAGACACAAACATATCAGCATGCTTCTCTATAGCAAACCCCGTTTGTCTTTCAGCTCTATCTGAATTTATTGCTTTCATTTGAGTTTGCATAATTTTTTGCATCTGTTCTCTTCAGTTCTCTGTCAAGCTCATTTACTTCTCTATCACTTTCTCCTCTAACCCTGTTCACTTGCTGCGCTCCCCAGGTATCGCCTGCATCGCGCTGTCATTCGTGGATGCTAAAGGCTGTGCGCTGCAGGTTCCCGCTCAGGACGGCAGCGGACCGGCACTGAGAGCTGACGTTTCCACCATCTCCCTCCAGCCAGACCAGTTTGAGGCCTTGACGACGGTTGTTAAGGTGGACTCTCTCAGCCAGAGCTCAGGTTGGGAAGCTTTTGCAAATGAACAGTAATTCATGTGCCCTCATAATCCTGAATCAGAATAACTTCTCCTCCCTCTCGCAGCATCTCTTCTCTTCTCTGATGACGAGGGCGGGGCTATAACCTGTCACTCACATGAGATCAGCCAATAGAAAACCACAACCATCCAATCAATTCCCTTGACGTCGTTAACACTCGCAATGATGTATTTCAGCGGTGGCGCTGATTAATCGCATCTAAAATAAAAGTTTGTGTTTACATAATATATGTGTGTGTAGTGTGTATAATTATTTTGTATATATAAATACACACACATGCATGTATATATGTTTAAGAAAAATGTGTTATTAATATATAAAATATTTATATTTATATATAATATAAATTATGTATAAATATATATACAGTATATACATGCAAATATTTCTTAAATATATACATGCATATGTGTGTATATATACAAAATAATTATACACACATATATTATGTAAACACAAACTTTTATTTTGGATGCTATTAATCGTTTCCCATCCCTACAGCCACTTTGGCGGGTTGAATTTTATATAATATATATACATTTTTCAATTGTAATCTTCTAAAAAGGCATTTGAAATAAGAAACTAAGTGCAATGTAGTGTTGTCAAAAATATAGATTTTGCAATACCTATTGATATTTAAATATCTGAAATGCTTCCAATACTATAGATAGACGATACCAGCTGCGCTTTCTCGCAGTTACACACAAACCCGCCTCCTCTCACTCACTCGTTTTATTTTCTCCGGATGAATATTATTGCTGTTACAGGGCTTGAATTTCACTGTGGGATTGCGCATATTACTCATTCCCGCAGATTTTGTGTTCACACCCAAAACACGCACACATAAAGCCGTCTCTCAGTGCTTAGAGTTCTTTTTTGCTGCTTATTGCTCATAAACGGTCAAATACACACAAAATAATGTCAAAATAGGTGAATATTCACAGTCAGTAATGTTATAATGGATCCATGCATCAGGTCTTAAAGTGACAGCAGCCTAATATACCTGCTGACAAATTATGAGATAATATCAAAAATATCTATATGGCAGTTTTTCCCCATGATGGTCAAAATTGTGGCCAGAGAAAATGCACTGGCTAGTAACTTGTGGCTGGTGAGCAAAATAGTTATGTTGCCTTCACGTGCGATGGAAAAGATGATATTTTCCACTTGTGAACTGGTATTTACCAGTGTGTTGTGTTCAAGTGCTTTTGTTGTCGTAATGTGGTGAAAAGATGGACCCCAGACGGCCAGACCTGTTATTTGGCTAAAACAATTTTAGATTGCTTAAGTCATGATTTATGTAAGAGACGAATGTATTACATTCTCACGCTCGCTTTCCCTCTCTACCGTGCGTGCGCCACGCGGTTTCTCTGTCTCGCTCTAGATTCCGGGAGATTTTAACTAATTTTCTGCATAACTAGTCGATCACGCGTGGCTCAACTCATCTTTCAGGCATTTGACCGACCGGGTTGACACTTCTGCGTGAGAAATCAGGGGTGTGAGCACACAAATCCGTGTGTCTCACGGCCAATGCGTGAGAGTTGGCAGCTCTGCGTTTAGTTGTGTACAATTCACGACTCTTGCGTTGCTCTCCGCCATTTTGAAAAGGTCAAAGGTTATCTCATCTCGGCAACTCGTGCATCAAAATATTCTACGAGTTGCCCTGTGGAAAATACCACATGAGGGGGTGTTCATGTGCATTTTCCACGTTGGCTTTTGGTATTTACCATAATTACCATAGCACGTGAACGCACCATTAATTTCAAGCCCTGTTCGTCACAATAGGGAAGAAAAGTCTAGCGCAACTTTGCGAATTTAAAGGGTTAGTTCACCCAAAAATGAAAATTAAGTCATTAATTACTCACCCCCATGCTGTACCAACCCCGTAAGACCTTCGTTCATCTTCGGAACACAAATGAAGATATTTTTTATTAAATTTGAGCGCTGGGTCACTCCTCCATAGGCTTCCTAAGGGAATGAAACTTGACGGCCCAGAAAGTCATTAAAGAAAATGTTTAAATATCCCATGTGCCTACAGTGGCTCAACTATAAGTTTATCAAGCGACGAGAATACTTTTTGTGCGGAAAAACAAACAAAAATAACGACTTTATTCGACTATTCCTTTTCTTCCTTGTGGGCCTGAGACGAGAGTTCAAGAGATTTCCACGACGCATGCGCGAGAACTGAGAAGAGGACGACTACTTCTTGTTACTTGTTACTCAGTTCTCGCGCATGCGTCGTGGAAATCTCTTGAACTCTCGTCTCAGGCCCACAAGGAAGAAAAGGAATAGTCGAATAAAGTCGTTATTTTTGTTTGTTTTTCCGCACAAAAAGTATTCTCGTCGCTTGATAAACTTATAGTTGAGCCACTGTAGGCACATGGGATATTTAAACATTTTCTTTAATGACTTTCTGGGCCGTCAAGTTTCATTCCCTTAGGAAGCCTATGGAGGAGTGACCCAGCGCTCAAATTTAATAAAAAATATCTTCATTTGTGTTCCGAAGATGAACGAAGGTCTTACGGGGTTGGTACAGCATGGGGGTGAGTAATTAATGACTTAATTTTCATTTTTGGGTGAACTAACCCTTTAAATGCATGTGTGTTGATGTATGTGTGCGCAGGAGCGGTGCGTGTGCGCTTCGACGTGTGGGAGCAGGGTAATGTCAGCCCGCTGCAGCTGACGGACAGGCTGAGGGCCGCCCTACGCCACGCCCTCGGTGACGTCATCATGGAGATGCGTGTGCTGCCCAACCCGTTGTGTCTGGACACATTCTGTCTGCCCGCTGCCGCCCAACGGGATGAAAGCACAGGTGAGGAGCTGATGCCCATGTGATATGCTGCATAATGTGCTATTTTGTCATTTTGAATTTTCGATCTGTGTGAAGATTTGTGTGTGCACTCATCCGAAGCGCGCACACAGAGGAGCGCGTGTACAGCGTGCAAATATTGAGATCTCTTTCAAGTCTTGCGCTTGAACGGACAAGTTCACACAAAAACTCTCAACATGCCTGCATCCTACACATCCAAACATAGTAGGAAATGTCTTTAGTGAATGTAAACATTTGATATAGACAACACATGTATCAGTATCATTGTGCTGAATTAGTCTTAAAGTGACAGAAGCCTAATATTTCTGGAAATATCTAATATTAATTATAATATCTAATATAATAATATATATCTAATATAATATTAATAATCTAATATTAAGGAAATCACTCTCTGCTCTTGACTGAATAGCTTTTGTAACTTAAAAGAGTGATTAATCTTTAAGTTATACAGTGAAGATTATATGCAATGTTGTTTTACATTTGATCTCTGTGTCTCAATTCAATTTCTGTGTCTGAAAACTAATGTTGGACCTACCTGAAAAAACTGAAAAACACTGTTTATTTTATTTGTCTCTTTGCTCTATTGTATTTATTTGTGCTGATGCTTTTAGTTTGATTATTTGTTCTTATTTTATTTATTTTTATTTGACAGTTTTATTTGATCTGTCTCACACGTTTTGCTCAATACACTACCATTCAAAAGAATGTCTGTATGATTTAAAAAAAGAAAGAAAGAAATTAATACTTTTATTCAGCTAGGATGAATTAATTTCATCAAAAGTGACAATAAAAACATTTATAATGTCACAAAAGATTCAAACTAATGCGGTTCTTTTGAACTTTCTATCCATCAAAAGAATCCTGAAAAAAAAAAAGACAAAAAACGAAGCAGCAGGTAATAATAAGACATGTTTAAAATCAGCATATTAGAATGATTTCTGTGACACTGAAGACTGAAGTAATGATGCTGAAAATTCACCTTCAATCACAGGAATAAATGATATTTTAGAAAACAATTATTTAAAATGGTAATAATATTTCACAGTTTTATTTCTGTATTTTTGATCAAATAAATGCAGTCTTGGTGAGCGGAAGAGACATCAAAAACAAAATCTTACTGACCCCAAACTTTTGAACGGTGGCGTATATTGGTGATCTTGTCCTGGTTGTGCTGATCCTCAGTGTTTTGTCACTGTAGTTCCCTTGAGTCTTCTGCAGTGCGACAGTAAAGAGGTGAAGGAGAGTCATCGGCGGCCCAGTGGAGCCCACGGGCTCAGAACCAGCCCCTCTCCCATCACCCTAATATCTGCCCCGACTCCCACCCCGAACACCGGAGCCAGCACACCCGAGTCCACCACGCCCACGGGCAAAAGCACCCGCCGCAGCTTCTGGGAAATGTTGGTGCGTGTGCTCACTCAGCATGTGCTGTCTTCATTAACAGCAAATTGCTCTCATTAATTACGACTGTCAACGCCTTCAAAATTGCATTGATGGTCAGCATGATGTGCAATGAAGCATAAATGCTAGAGAAATGATTGGACTGGTGCCAGTTATCTGTCTTATGATGTGTGTGTGTGTGTGTGTGTCCGGTAGAGTAAACCAGAAACTTCTGAACTTGGCAGTCCAAAGACAACGGATGACATCATACCGGAGCGTGCCGAGGACAGTCGCATGGGCAGACGGAGACACAAGACGGAGAGTGTCAAACAGCAGTGGAACCACGAGAAAGCCATGGCAGTCGAACAGGAGCAGGCCCAGAGGTACAAAATACACTGTTTCCTGGGGTTATGTTTGTTCAAATGATATGTTCAGACGGTAAGACAAAAAACAGACCCAGTGTGCCATTTAAAACTGAAACTAGTAAAAAAAAAGTTTTTGCTAATTAATATAAAGCTGAAAAAGTATATTTGACATGTGCTGCAAATGTCCCCACCACTTTTGAAACATCTCGCGGCACAGATGTACCAATACAAATAAAAAATCTCCAGTTAACTAGCAGAGCATTCGTTTCGTTCGTTTGTTGAATAAGAGGCGATCTAGCGCTGAAATGTGTTTTTTTTTTTTAATCAAGTGATGATGTGCTCGTTGCCGCTGCAGACAGATTGAGTGGCGCGGATTCAACTACTACATTACTTCAATAGGAGCAACATTTCCTTGCTTTAAGTGGTCTATTTAGGCTAATAGGATGTCAATTAACCAAGCAAGTGTTAATGCAAGTGTCGTTTTTCATTAGTAGGCAAGTGGCGGTTTTCATTAGGGTATTAGGCTACCTTGATTTAATTTACGACTTTTCTCTCTCTCTCTGCCTTTTTAGAATTACACTTCACTGGGGCCTGCACAAACATGTCATTATATATGCATTTCGATGACATTACTATTATTATTTTGTGTTGGACACAGACATATTTAGATGTCGTAATTTGATCCCCTGTCATCTAACAACCAATCACCGTGATCATTGCGAGGAAGCTCGTGCATGAGAATTGACGTCATCCGTAGCAACGAAGACTCACTCTTAGTTTAGGAGTTGTCATTTTTCCTTACTAAGAGTAGGTCTGAAAGGCGTTGTGAATAACTTTTAAGAGAAAACTCCTAGCTAAAATATTTTAGTGCGATTTAGGAGTACTCCTAGTGGTAAGATAAAATTCTTTGTGAATAAGGCCCCTGATATTTAATATTATATTACATCTGTGCGGTACAGTAGGTCTTAATATATGAGCTGTCTGTTAAATAAAATGTTTTAAAAAACTAACAATTGTTGTATCATGGGGAAAAAAGGTTGAACATATGTGGTGTTATTACTGGGGATTTTAAGGTATGGTTGCTTGGCGATTTTGTTTTGAAACCTTTAGAAATCTTCTTATTACTGTGCAAAATCAGAATAAAGAATTATGTTTGGCCAGTTCTTCCTGGCAATTTCTGAGATGCCAATTTGGATGGTAATTAAATTACCACTCATCCTTTTGTGTTGTCAGAATACAATAGATAATATTTACAATAGGAGAATACTGACATTTCTGATTCAGATGGCAGTAACTTGAGAGACGTAGATGCTGAAATGACCTCTAACTCTAACAAAAGCAGTGATCATCCGCGTAGGTCTATAGACATGTCTGGATGTCTTTGTGTTGTAGGAGACATGCAGTCCAGCTGGAGGAAGGTGATACTGGCACTCTTCAACCCGTCTACCAGACCACGTTCCTGCCCTGGGTCGCCTTCATGAACAAACTGGGTGAGTTACCGCATCCGTGTAATACTTCTCTATTTACAACTGTGCAAATTTACAATGATGTAATAAACTTGGCCATTCTTCAGGAAGGGGCACTTTTGACTATTTGAAACTTAAATCAGATTTCATATATGGGTAAAACACGGGCAGGTTAATGTGCATGTAGACTTTGTATTTCCATTACAACCAAATAATAACAAATTAGCTAACAGTATTGAGAACAGCAATTATTTGATATAATAATACTAAGAAGTTTTTTGTATACCGTTTGTATTTGGCATTTATATTCACAATTTATAATTGAAGGTCTTATCAAAAACCACAAATTAGAATTTCCCTGATTTTAACCTTCTCTATTCATTTATTATAAAGCCCAAAAAAGACCAATTTCACCCGTCAACACTCTTAATAACTTAGGACATTTTAATTAAAGAAGATAAGAAAGTTTAAAGGGTTAGTTCACCCTAAAATGAACTGAAAGTCATCATTTACTCACCCTGGTGTTATTCTAATGCAGTATGCACTTCTTCTTTTTTTCGGACCACAGAAAGAGAAATTATTAAAAATGTCCCGTTCGCTTTCATCCATATAATGACAGTGAATACCTGACAACGGGAGTTCTGGTACGGTGATATATGACTGTGATGGAAGAAAAGTGACTGTGAAATGGAGAAAGTACACAGATACTTTTTTGGGATTTCTAGGCATTGTATTTCATGTGGCTTTTTGTTAATCTTGATTTATCACATCTCGTGTGCTTTTTCTGGGCGAGTCAGAGACTAATAGAGTCTCACGCACAGAAGACCATCAGCCAAAGTCAAGATTTTTGTTAAATAATACATAACATTTTGGTTTTTTATTTTCACCAAACCCTTATACACCCAGAACACATGGAATATATGGCACGTGTCACATGGGATTATTCTGTGATGCTTTTGCATTTTTTTATTTATAAAAAAAAAAAAAAAAATTTAAGCTTGATGCTGGTTTCTGTTCACTGCCATTATATGGACTAGTGCGAGCGGGACATTTTTTTCCATTTTTTTATTCTCCTTTTGTGGTCCATAAAAGACAGAACGACATACTGCATTAGAACAATACCAAGTAAATGATGATTTTATTTTTATTTTAGGGTGAACTATCCCTTTAACGTGATAGAAAAATCGTTTCTTTCTTCATATCATCCTAGCAGACAGAAGAAGTTCCCTGATTAAATCATTATTTTCTCTTGTTGTCTTGCAGGCTGTCCGTCCATCCAGCATTGTTCAACTGAAGTCTCGCATCATTTCCTCCTGCCTTCCATCCTCTCAGAGATTGTCAATCTCGTCAGCTCACTGGCCAGTGACACCATAGTCAAAGTGTTCGAAAGAACCAGGTCCGAACTGTCCAGATGTGTTTCAAATGATGTGATTAGTTGCTTCTGCATTTGGTTCATCAGATGTTTCTGTCGATTCAGTTTATGCTTAAACCGTTGAACTGTTTCATGTGTGTGTCGGCAGCTGTCCTCAGGGAGATATCTATGTCCCCCTGTCAATCATCCAGCACATCAGCCAACCACCTGCCACCTCCAGGAGCTTCATTCTCATTGGTCGCAACTTCAGCCAATGGCATTGCAGTACAGAACAAGGTACCTCCTATGTTCAGTCAGCAATTATCATGTCATCTTAAGCCCTATTCAGACGGGACTAGTTTTCTAAACGATGTTTGAGTCTCAATTCTTATCACTCAACGTCTGTGATTACATTAGTTTAGTTTATTTTATTTTTTGTAAAGCACATTTCTACTTCCTCAAGTGCTGTACAAAGCCATTGATAAAACCAAACAGAGAATACAAAACACAACAACATAAAATGAATTACATGTACTGATTCGGACAGGACTAACATTTTCATGTTTATTACTGGGAGTTTGTGTGCTTGCTTGCATCACGTATGACATATACAGTCATGGTCAAAATTGATGGCACCCCTGGTAAATATGATCAAAACTGGCTGTAAAAAAAAAATCTGCATTGTTTATCCTTTTGATCTTTCATTAAAAAAAATTAGCAAAATTCTAACCTTTCAATGAAGTTAAAGAATTGAAAGTGGGGGGGAAATCACATTATGAAATAAATGTTTTTCTCCAAAACACAGTACAGGGGTAAAAAAAGTTTTAATGGCCCTAAAATAGGCTTCATTGTCTCTGAGCAAGATTTTGGGGTAATACCTGTACATGATGTTCTCATATACTCTGAATTCTCTGTGACATTCAGGCTTCATAATACTGAAACTGTTAAGATCATTCTCCATTAATTTGGCTGACGTTTAACTGGCTCTAGGCAATGTAAAGTCATTACTGAATTCTGTGGTCAACAGGTCAGCCGGCTTCTAACCGCTCTCTCTGTGATAACATTAACCCATGGATCCAAAGCTGAAGTGTCTGAAGTTATTAACTTCACTTGTTCTTTATAGTTTAACCGCTTTCTCACCATTGGCTCAGATGCATCACATTCTCTTCTACTCGAATCTCTTACTTCATCGCTGCGCTTTGTGTTTTTATCTTGTGTTCAGCTGCAAATAAATGTTTTCTTTTTTCTTTTGTGATTTTTCTTTTTTTAGTTTTGCTGGGTGTATTCATCTCTTACATCTCTTTTAGCCTACGAGTGTTTAATGAATGATTACTATTTTTCTTGCTTTTCTGTTATCATAGATTCTTTCGCTTATGTTGTCTCTTGCAGACCTGTGTGTGTGCATGTACAGTATGTATGTGTGTGTTAATGCCTCATTAACATAGAGTTGTCTTGTTTTGCAAAGCTGTTTGTGCTCATCTCTGTTTGCCCACAGAAGACAGTTCAGATGAAGAGAACAGTCCAGTACTAAATAGGTGCACACGTAAGTCTGGCCCCTTATGGGGCCCCTAGTGGCCCTCACTGCGACAGGGGCCCTTCCTCCAAATCACTTCATTACACCACAGACACACTCTAACAGGGACCGGAGATTTGAGTGATTCTTCAAATAGGACTTTTCTGTCCTGGAAAGATTATTTTTCAAATTTTTTAGAACTTTACAAGGCAAAAAAAAATGTATGTATGTATGAATGTGTTTTCAAAGAATCACCATACTTCCCACAATAATGAATTTATTCTGTGAAATCAGAAAGATCTGGTTCAACGTTAGAGAAATTTACTTTTAACCAAAACCATTTAAAAAATCCATCCTTATTACTGCTTTCATTACCCATCATACTTAATGCCAAAATCATTATAGTTGAACAGATCTTTATTCCAGGACTATAAATATTTTGAAATAAACTACGCGTATTTAAAGAATTTTAAAGAAAGTAGTTTAAAGTGCTCCTAATTGAAGGTTCACTCATTTATGCATGTATGCAAGATAATTTTTATCCCTGCTTGTACTGTACCATAACTTCTAGATGAGTATGTGTTCTGATGTTGGTATTTAAAATAATATTAGAGATTAAGCAGAGAATGTCATAATCAAGAGTGAGTTCTGCGTTGCCCTTCTCCTCAAACTCACTCTATAGATGATATAAATGTCGTGTCTCAAGGCTATAAAACCTTTTTTTTTTATTCATTTTTGGATTGTAATGATCCCTAAAATAATCCCATTGCTGTTATTCAGACGTACACTGAATAGATTCAGAAGTGGCTTTATGATCGGATCTTTATTTCTTGCTCTTTGTCTATTATCTACACAAATTTCTTTACCCAAATAACACCACCTCACATAATTGTGTCTTTTATTAAAGCTCATAAGGGTCTGCAGCGGTTCGAGTCCTTGGAGCACAGTGATTGGCTGAGCCCGGGACAGGCTGTGAGGGGCGTGGCTCCACGCCAGCGCTTCCTGTATATACACATTGTCAATAAGAAGGTCAGTTCTGTTGAGTATAACCGGCCGTGACATGCGTAAGCAACACTGCATAAATGTTTTTTGTCTTAACCAGCTTCGACAAGCAACAGGATTTTGCTGGCCACTGTGAAGTATTGTTTGTCCAAAATGTTACTCCACATAGCTGCATATCAACAATTAAATATGTTATAATTAGGGCCGGGACTCGATAAAAAAAATTAATCTAATTAATTAGAGGCTTTGTAATTAATTAATCGAAATTAATCGCATTTTAATCGCATAAATATTTGACCTGAGAACAGTGTGAAGTAATTTTTTTCACATGGATTTTTAGTATACCATTGAATAATGACTGAATACATAAGCTTAAGCAACAAAATATTGTTTTATTTTTGTTCAACCAAGTCCAGCAGACCAGTGCAATTTTTGCCTAGTTAAAAAAGGTTTCCAGGGTGACGCGTCAGGCTTGGCACGTGATTCACCACAGCCAAAATAGCGCTGCATGACAGATGTAACTGTTAGCGCTTTTATTTCTAAATATTAAAAACTTGCTTACCATGTCATCAACTTTTTTCTTTTCCGATTCTCAAATATGTGTAAGTGAGTTTGTTTTGTTGTTTAAAAAATCTTTATAAATGATCTTGATCTGTAACGTGAGATGGGCGCCGTGTTTGGGCCGCAGTTCAGAGATTCCTGTCTGTTGGATTTATTACAGCACGTGAATTCATCAGTTTCTCCCGAAATACATGAAAGTAAGTGGCCGGTGAACTGGGAGTAGAATAGAGTTGACTTTATAGTTATTTACACTGTGCGTCTGATATGAATAAAAACCGTCGGCAAATATATTTTCCTGGGTTGTTATTGCTGCTTCCATAGACACCATTGTGTATTTTACAAACTATAAATGTGTTTTGCTATAAATTATATGTAAATGTCTAAAACCTAAAATAAACATTATGTGGTTAAAAACACTGAACAGTTGTGATCGCCTATGACAAGCGCTGAGCGTGTCCGGCTCAGCCACAGCGCGAAAGCACAGTTTGAATCTGGCAGTGATGTCACTTCACTGTACATTCGCTCCTCAGTGGTCAGCTGCTGCAGAGCGGTCCGAAATCACAATTGCTGATGAGATATAGGAAAATATCTAGTGGAAAATGAGAATGTTATTCATTCAGTGAGAAACGTTCCGTGGTGCAAAAATAAGCGATTAAAATCAGTTATCGCGTCAATTAACGCGTTAAAGTCTGTAATTAATTAATCTTAATTAACGCGTTAAAGTCCCGGCCCTAGTTATAATCAACTGTGATTGTCACGTCATGCAGCATTTTCGTTTTCAGTGTGAACAGACTAACGCCCATTTCACATATACTCCGTTTGCAGTGCGTATGCGGTGCGTATTTTTTTCCGTACCCATGTTAAAGGTGAACTTGGTAACTTTTTTAACTTAATGAAACTGTCTAGAAATCATTTGGATGGTTAAACAACCTGTTCTGGTGAAATTGGTGACTTTCCCCGTTCCCACCAGCGTTCCCAGGCGGAAAACCAACCTTGCAACTTGTGGACTACCGTCCCGGCAAGATAGAAATTGGAAGTCTTGTGAGAAGCGAGAACGAGCGAGAAACACAAACTGCTTTATGGCAATTCGACATAAACACACACGCCCCCCTCAATACTAGCTAGAATTAATACGAGCGACGATGGTTCATTCACATGTTCCAGCAAAACGACAAAAGAGACGGTTATCGGCGGAGGTGAAAGAGAGGAAGAAACTTTTTGACCGTGCGAGGGACACAAGAGTAAACATCGGTCGTGCGTTCACTGAGTGAGTGGCGAGAGCTAAAAGAAATTTAAGAATGTAAAACAGATGCTGACACTGCGTTTCTGCTAATGCAATTGTAAGTACGTCTTTGTTTTCTTTATTCCTTATTCATGTAAGTGTTTATAAATGTGTTCAATCCATGACCGTCTGTGGTAACGTTAGTTAGCTGACTGGCTAGCGACCCAACGTGTTTGTATTTACGGTATAATGCTATCTGTTGTATTGGGTTGCTGCTATCTATGTAGCCAACTTGACAGACAACTATTGTCATATGCTCCACGCGATAAAGTTGGCCGGCTCCGATAATAACAAATGCACATGAGCAGCGGTAGAAAGGGGGATGAGGGTCCCACAAGTGAGATGTTTTTACTACAGTGTTGTGAAATATACGCCCCACAGCGTTAGGGGGAGCTCGTGGAGAAAACATGCAACAACAAAAGTGAAGATCAGCGAAAAAATGACTAGAGTTACCGAGTTCTGCTTTAACAGAGCTTTCCTTTTCACACGAGTCTATTTCTGCTGTGCTGCACGCGCTGAATTAAAGTGACAGCGTATAGTTTGTGGTCAAAATGAACTCAAATTGACATGAAAATGTAGTAATTTAAATAAAATGCATCTTTTTACGGGGTAAAACAAGGAAAACTACAATTCACTTCAACAAGGCGATATAATGAACGACACTCGTCTCATTCGTGGAGGTGGAAAAACAAGTTTGTTGTGATTTGCAAGATTTACTGTATAAAGATTTAAATTATGCAAAAGAAAAGGTATGAGTCTACGGTTTTTGTCAATTTTAAGTTTGAAGTTAAAATGTTTGTGATTTTAATATAAGTACATGGTTAAATATGTTAGGCTACCACTTGCTTGAGCAACTTAATATATATTCTATATAGAAGTAATGCATTGAATAATACGTTGTTTAAATTGTGTTTAAACGTCAACACGTCTATTAAAGAGTGTATATGTGTACAAAGTGAATCGCACTGGTGACACAACTTTTTTTTTAAAATAAAAGTGGCTGATAACTTCTGGATTTGAAATACAAATAGTGAGTAAATGTGTTTGTGTACAGCCGTGGATCAGTTGTGCACTGCAAACGCAACATGTGTGAAAGCACTATAGCGTGTGCTGCTCCTGTACCGTATACACACCGCATACGGAGTATGTGTGAAACGGGCGTAAGGTTCGGTGGATTTGTGAGGTCGGGTCTTTCTGCTTCATATTAAATCTCTATGTGTTTGTGTTTACAGGTGACTCTGTATGCTTATAACTGGTCGGTGGATCTGGGCGTCTCTCTGAACCAGGGTCTGGTCAGACTGGTGCATTGGCAGAACGCCCGCGCGCATGTGGTCAACTGCCTCCTGAATCAGAAAATGGGTCTTTTCCATCATTACTGCTTCTCTGATACACCTACACATGAGGATCTGAAACAGGTCAGTATGCAGACTCACTGGCTGTGTTCTCAGTAATGTACTAGCATGCTGGACACTGCAAAACATTCATTACAAACTGCACATGAAACAAACATCTCCAATTGTAATTTGCTGCGTGGTTGTCACATTATGCATGTGACGTATTGTGCATATTATCTCATTATGCATGTTTATTTCAGGCAGTGACATCCAATTATCTAATCTTGGAAATAAACATGGTTATTTTGGGGGTTTTTTTAATCAGATTTTAAGAATAAGGGATGTTTACAGTTCTGATATCTGAATTAATATCATATTAACCATATTTATTTGAAATGGAAATTGTAACATCATACATTACTTTATCGTCACTTTTGATCAATTTAATGATTTTTTTTGTCACATTTTTTTTTTTTTAAGAAATAAATTCTGACTGAACTTTTTAATGGTTGTGGACACACTCCTTACTCCCTTCATCAAACATACGAGATAGTATGCCATTCTCAACAAACTCATTCTCTGTAAGCTGTCACGGATTGTTGGACATTGGTTAGGATGAGCTTTTAGAACAGTGTTTTTGGACAGAGTGAGATACGGACAGCACTAGTGAGCTCATCAGTTTCGGGGCGGTCCCCGAGGCGGTCTGACATATCGCACTCAGTGACGGACAGCTGTCAGATCCTCAGGGCAGGACGGTAATCACTCCAGCACACCTGTTAACACCAAACAACTGGAAACAATCCAGACCGCTGGTCCTGCCGAAATTAGACATCACTGCGCTGCCAAAACGGTTTATTCCTGCACAGTCGAGCTGGCTTTAACAGACTGAATTGAATCACGCTGTGTTTTAGCTGTTCACAGTTAATGCAGCAGAACATGTTTGTTCGTTAAGTCAGTAAAGAGCAGAAATCTTCTGACAGTGTTGGCTGTTATTGATTCAGTTGTCAGCTGTTTGTCAAGATTTTTCCTCAAATGTCAGGATGTATTTCTGGAAAGCAGACTGTTGTTTTCAACCTAAAGGCCTTTAGCGTAACTGCTTATGATAGTTATGTGCCAGCATAAATACTCATACATGCATTTCTTATAACATTTTTAAAGGGCATAATCATGAAAAAAAGATTTTCACAGTTTTTTTATAATAGAGATGGATGGATGGATGGATGGATGGATGGATGGATGGATGGATGGATGGATAGATAGATAGATAGATAGATTCATTTTATTATTTACAGATGAACATCACTTTAATGATAACTTGCATGTGAAATAAGTCAGATTTCAATTTAGTTTATTGAGTTTGAGTGATTCATTAAAAGATTAAAAGTCAAAAGCTCCTGTGCTTGTTAATCAGACTGCAGACAACTGCACAACTAAAACTAAATGATTACCTTTTGTTAAAAACCTTGACCGCAACATTGAGTGAACTTCAGGGAAAACAAACGGATGGTGTGTGCGTGTGTGTGTGTGTGTTAGGGCTGCACAATTTATAGAAATATCGCAAATGTATATATCGCAATATGTATATTGCAACGGCTTGGGTGTATGTGTCTGTGTGTGTGTCTTTCTGTGTGTGTGTCTTTCTGTGTGTGTGTGTGTGTGTGTGTGTGTCTGTCTGTGTCTGTGTGTGTGTGTTTTTTTTTGTGTGTGTGTGTGTGTGTGTGTGTCTGTCTGTCTGTTTCTGTGTGTGTCTTTCTGTGTGTGTGTGTGTCTGTCTGTGTCTGTCTGTTTCTGTGTGTGTGTGTGTCTTTCTGTGTGTGTGTCTGTCTGTCTGTGTCTGTCTGTTTCTGTGTGTGTGTGTGTCTTTCTGTGTGTGTGTCTGTCTGTGTGTGTCTGTGTGTCTGTGTCTGTGTCTGTCTGTTTCTGTGTGTGTGTGTGTGTGTGTGTGTGTGTCTTTCTGTGTGTGTGTGTGTCTGTGTGTGTCTGTGTGTCTGTGTCTGTGTGTGTCTGTGTGTGGGAGAAGATAAACAAACCCGTCGAGATTCTTCTACAGAATAAAGAGTGTTGCTTCAGATATGAAGTTTCCCGCAGACACTGTTGATCTGCTGACGCGCGGCTGTCGTTGGTTCCAGAGGCGGAGGCGGTCTGGGGTTTAGTCTGTCAGTTTGCGATGGCAGAGACTCTTCTGGGGCCGGTGTGATCTCACGCTGCTCAGTGTCTGTCCTTAAGGGAACAGGATGAGGGAGAGATCCTCAGTGTTCACTCTTCGTTTGATCCCTTTATATCAGTCAGTCCAGTCAAATCTCTCTCTTTTTGGACCTTTGTATATATGTATGTGAGAAAGAGACAACAAAAATGTGATGGTGGGGCTGATTTTTGGGTAAAATCTGCTAAATTGAGTCTTCCTCTGACCAGTCCTGCTTTAGCAACTGTTTTATATTCCATTTTCTCAGATCATTTAAAGACTCACAAGAGCAAAAACTTGTCTGTGTGTTTGGATGGCTTTGAACTAAATTTGATGGAAATTATGCAAATATGGTAAACCGTTGTTGCCAGAGACGTTGCAAGTAGTATTTTCTTCCTTTTACAAATCTTTAAATCAATCTTACTATGAATTTAAATCAGACTATTAGTAAGAACACATACATTATGTTTTGATCTGCAGTATAATAGAGTAATAGGAAACATTTCTGTTCACTTACACAGATGTGATCACTTTCAAAAATCACATATCTGTGTAATCTAACCCTTTCAGCAAATAGAAATACATTGCAATGTCACAATTAATTTCCATGCAAGAATAATATCCAATAATTTCTATAATAATAAATTAATAATGATTAGTTCACATAAAGGGAAGCTTGACTGAGTTAGCAACAGTCATCAAGGAGGCAGAGCTTAGAAAAGGTCAGTTGAGAGTATTGCACTCTTTAACTCTTTAATTAAATTCAATTACATTTAAATATTCGTATTTGATATTTGGGATTTATTAATAGATTTCTCAAGGTCATGAATGCATTTTAGTCTCACACACACACTTCAGCGTGTTATTGAAGCACAAATGCACAGAACATCTACATTTTCCTAAAAAGTGAGGGACAGAACTCTTTTATTTCCTTGTCAGTGGTTCCACACTTTTAATGAGTGCTAACAGAAGGCTGATCCAACAAAGCAGAAAATTTGCCCTAACCATCAATCATCTGTCAGAGTCCCAGGGGTCGGAGTTCAGGCACTTAAGTCCAGCTTACCGGCCCGTCGGCTACATGAGCATCCGCCATCATGAGGCATCTGCTCGAGCTTCTTTTAGAAAAGCCTCCAACTCACCCTAGAGCACTTTAACTAGTCTTCCAAACACTAACTCACCCAGAAGTTCCCACAAGAAGAGAGACGAGGACTTCATGAGTTGACGTGTTCCTGTGGCTCTCTGTGGCTGAGATCAGCAGCACAGGAGTGTGTTAATTGGCTGGTCTGAGGGAAAGGCCTCACGCTGGCACGCTCTGTGTGTCAGTGGGGTTAACGCTGATGAACTGAGCTAATGAACTCACTGCACATTCAGAAACATCACAAATCAGAATCTGTGAGTGAGTTTCTGAAGGGTTATGAGAGTTGAGCTTTGAAATCACTGATATGAAAGAGAACGTGTGTAGAACGTGAAGAACAGAGTCTCACGCTCTCCCTGCTGCAGGACCAGTGCTCTTCACACAACACCAGCATCTTCCTGTTGTAGATCCCCCACATTCTCGGATTTACATTGGATTCGGTACTTAATTTTGAAAAACAAGTCAGCTCAGTGGTAAAAGGCAGTTTCTTTCAATTGAGATCGATTGCAAAAGTAAAACAGTTCTTGTCCCCAGAAGATTTAGAGACTGTAATCCACGCCTTCATTGCCTCACGGCTGGACTACTGTAACTCCCTGTACTGTGGTCTGCCTCAAACTACAATCTCTCGCCTGCAAGTCGTTCAAAATGCTGCAGCGAGACTTCTGACTGGTACAAAAAAGAGAGATCACATTTCTCCTATCCTAGAAATTTTACATTGGCTTCCGGTTAAGGTCAGAATCGATTTTAAAATTGCAGTTTTTGTGTACAAAAGCTGCACCAAAATACATATGTGACCTGACTCTGTACACCCCCCAAAGAACTCTTAGGTCTTGTAATCAGCTTCTTTTAACTGTCCCACGCTTAATGGTTTTTACTGTCGGGCCTTCTCTGCCGCGGCACCTAAACTCTGGAACAGTCTGCCCTTTGCTGTGAGATCTGTCCCGGCATTATCTAGTTTTAAATCGGCTCTTAAAACTTATTTATTCTCTCTGGCTTTTAATTAAGCTACGTTAATTATATGAATGATGATTCTATATGAATCCATTAAATGGATTGTGTCGAGTGTAATTATATCTATAACTGTCTTCTGCCTACATTGTAGTTCTGTACAACACTTTGGCGCAACTCTGTTGTTTTTATAGAAATGCTATAGAAATAAAATTTGACTTGACATTCATTTTAATTTAATTAACTTCCTTTCTTCCTTGCTTCCTTCCTTCCTTCCTTCATTCCTTCCTTTCTTCCTTCCTTCATTCCTTTCTTCCTTCCTTCATTCCTTTCTTCCTTCCTTTCTTCCTTTATTCATTCATTCCTTCCTTTCTTCCTTCATTCCTTTCTTCCTTCCTTCATTCCTTTCTTCCTTCCTTTCTTCCTTTATTCATTCATTCCTTCCTTTCTTCCTTCATTCCTTTCTTCCTTCCTTCATTCCTTTCTTCCTTCCTTTCTTCCTTTATTCATTCATTCCTTCCTTTCTTCCTTCATTCCTTCCTTCATTCATTCATTCCTTCCTTTCTTCCTTTCTTTCTTCCTTTCTTTCTTTCTTCCTTCCTTCCTTCCTTCCTTCCTTCCTTCCTTCATTCATTCATTCAATCCTTCCTTTCTTACTATCATATTTTGGTTTTTAATTTTTCCATACTTTTGTTTGTACATTCATGCTTCTGTTGTTACCTTTTCTCAATTTCATTATTTTTCAAATTTATCTTTCTTTCTTTCTTTCTTTCTTTCTTTCTTTCTTTCTCTAATGATTTACTTGCTTGCAGGAGCCCAACCCCTTCCTGAGCTCCACGATCGAGGCGGATGCTCTGTTGAGGAGTCCGGTTCCTCCGGCCGCGAGTAAAGATCAGGGCCGGTTGGGCAGCTCTGCGCGTGTTCTTCCTCCTCTGGCCTTCCCCGGAGAGCTCGTGCCCTTTGATGAAGCTCTGAGAGACGTGAACACAGGGAGGCCGCTGACCAATCAGGACGGAGCGGATATAGTCGCTCGCCACGGAGCCCATCTTCTGGAGGTCAAAGCAGCTGAACGCAGAGGTACACACATATCAACACATCCAAAACTGACAGAAGCTGCCATACGGACCTAATGGACACACCTAAAGACATGACTGTTGCATAATTTACAGGGGTGGTATAATGCCCTTTTCACAAGATGTAAAATAAGTCTTTGATGTCCCCAGAGTGTGTATGTGAAGTCTTAACTCAAAATACCCCACAGATAATTTAATAAAGCATTCTAAAATTGCAACATTTTGAGGGTGAGCGAGCAAAAACGCGCCATTTTTGTGTCTGTCCCTTTAAATGCAAATGAGCTGCTGCTCCCGGCACAGAGGGCGGAGCTTCAACAACTTGTGTCCTCAGCAGCTTCGATTACCTCACACAAACATGCACTGAATATTTCAAAAACTTTTAGCCTTTTATGTTCAAATTGGAGTCAGACAATGATAGAAAGACTCAAGAAGTGACAACATGTAAAATGCAACAGGACATTTCTGAATGGTTAGTTAATGAATTCATGTAGCTTATCTGTAGTTATCTTCTTGTCAATGATCAGCATATTCTGTCATGATAATCTATAAATCACGTTCCCGTGGGCGGGGTTTATGTACATTTTAGGGTTTGGGATGTCACTTACCCGGGAGGTTTTTTCTTTAAAAGAAAAAATCTCCCTTTGCTTTGAACTTTGAGCTTTGTAACTTTGCAGATGTTTTTTATGCTCAAACAGCAACATTACACACCAACTAAAGTTAGAAAAGTTAAATCGTAATCAACCACCCCTTTAAATAATGACCCTCAAAAACAGAAAAAGCTAAGTATTTATTTCAAAATGTTTCTTTTGTTTTCCAGAGTTGGAGAGACAAATGAAGATTGAGAATTTGTTTGTGACGTGGCAGCAGCGGTCAGCTCAATCTAACATGCCCATCTCTGTGAGTTCATACATACTCAATGCAGACATTAATATTTGCACACAATGTGTGTGATCGGTATTTTCCATCATGATCTCAGAACATGATTTTCTCAGCGGCTCATCAGGTCCAGATTCATTTCAGTGCGTGCGGATCCTCTGCCTCACGCGCACAGATGCAGGTCCGTGTACGAGCGCATGTACGGCCCAGTTGGGTTTAATGAGATGTGGCGGGGACATTAAGGGATTCTGTAGTGTGAGAGATATCTCTGCCATTCGCTGTAATCTCACTTCCTTTGACTGTCTCACACTGCTGAGATCCAGATCACAGTATTAGATTATATTGTGCAGGTCACCATTAAGTGCACTACTTTTCAAAAGTTGGGGTCCATAAGATTTTTAGACAGTGAGAACGTAATTCTTTTATTCAGAAAAGATGCATTATATTGATCAAAAGAGACAGTAAAGACATTTATAATGTTTCAAAAGATTTACATTTCAAATAGATGCTGTTCTTTTGAACTTTCTATTCATCAAAGAATCCCGGAAAATCTGTTTCAACAAACAAATGAAGCAGTTTTCAACGTTCATAATAAGAAGAAATGTTTCTCAAGCAGAAAATCAACATATTAGAATTATTTCTGAAGGATCATGTGACACTTTTTACTGTATTATTTGTACATGCAGCCTTGGTGAGCAGAGGAGGCTCTTGCCGACTGTATATTGTGTATATAAGTGTATATTCATTCTTAGTGTATTTTCACAGTAGAACCTGAGCATAAATTTACCGATGTTCAGTGCACAGAACCAAGTTGTGAGATTTTTTTTTTTTTTAGGAAAAGTCAACCTATGAGTGACACATAGTTGCCTCTGCTTATTAAACTCTGATGGAATGTATTTATACGTTGAAATTGTTCACACTTCACCTTTATGAAAACAATAGTTGCTGCAAATAAAGAAATTCTAGGTTTAAACCTGGTAACCCTCTTGCTGTGTGTCTGAGCACAGGTCGCGGATCTGGACACACTGAAGCAGTCCTCTCGACTGGTCCATTACTGTGCCACTCCACTGCTCTTCGACCCCGTGTTCCGGAAACAGATTCAAGAGGAACAAGAGCCACAGCCACAGATGAAGGTCTCTCTCTCTCTCTCTCTCTCTCTCTCTCTCTCACTAACACTCACACACACACTCACACTCACTCTCACACACACACACACACACACACACACACACACACTCACTCACACTCTCACACTCACTCTCACTCTCTCACTCTCACTCTCTCTCTCTCTCTCACTCACTCACTCACTCACTCACACACACACTCACACACACTCACACGCACTCACACGCACACACACACTCACTCACACACACACACTCTCACTCTCACTCTCTCTCTCTCTCTCACACACACACTCACTCACTCACTCACACACACACACACACACACACACACACACACACTCACTCACTCACTCACTCACTCACTCACTCACTCACTCAGACACACACACACTCACTCACACTCTCTCTCTCTCTTTCCCTCTATCTCTCTTTCCCTCTCTCAATTCAATTCAAATCAATTCAATAATTTATTGGCATGACTTGTACAGTATTGCCAAAGCATTGGCCATTACATAGGCAATGAACAAATAATCAATAAAATGAATCAGTAAACAAATGCATCTCTCTCTCTCTCTCTCTCTCTCTCTTTCTCTTCCTCCTCCTCCTCTTCTTCCTGGTTCTGAAACCATTATAAAAGCAATCTCATCATTCTGGAGCCTGACTTAGGGTTGGGGGTCTGTTCAAATCCCTGACCATAAGGATGACCAAACCCGATCTTTTATGCAGTGAGACATCATTTGCTTTATAAACAACAAAATATCATCCTCTATGTAATTACATGTGTCAGGCATGATAATAAGCACAGATGTGTGTCAGCGTAGCACCAGATTAATCATGATTATGCGGTCATTGGTTAGTTGTTTACAGTTAAGATATAAACACCCAAAATGTCACATAAAAACATACTGTGGTGGGTCGTGCTCTCTTCCTAAAGGCCCCAATATACTTCAAGTGAAATCAAAGAACAAACTGGTGTGATGTCTACAAAATCCGTTCGTTTTGGGAGTTCAAAGCACCTTGCTAAAGCAAACTTTCAAAATTACGTAATAGGTTTGTGTGACTCTGAGGCTTATAAAGCCACAGTCACACTAGACTTTCTTTTTTTCTTTGGACACGGCAGCAGTTGTGATATGACGTCACGCTCTGCAGCGTCTTTTTCATAAACATTAATTCAACATGGTAATGCACTCAAAATGTAAAAAATATACAATCCATCCAACTTTACTGCAACATTATAATTCTATTAATTCAGCTAAGATATCACGCCGTGACATATCGATCTTCTACTGTTTCACATGAGCTTGCATTTGTTGTCTGACACATTCGCATGCTTATGATTGGAAGTCAATGGAATGAAAAGTGTAGTGTGACCCCTTAAATCTC
This sequence comes from Semotilus atromaculatus, assembly GCA_031834385.1. Taxonomy (NCBI): domain Eukaryota; kingdom Metazoa; phylum Chordata; class Actinopteri; order Cypriniformes; family Leuciscidae; genus Semotilus; species Semotilus atromaculatus. The sequence continues at coordinate 11,270,324 of JAULUF010000016.1, read as the reverse complement.
CGGTTCATTTCTTCTGTTCAGCCCGTCGAGGTCAGATGTGAATGTGAACACACTGCAGAGCTGCTTTACAGTGGAAACTGAAGTTGTAATTCTAATCGAAAGAGACACTGATACTGAATCCGACTCTAATTGAAGTAACATACTGATATTCATGTTTAACACTGTAAAGCTGCTTACTTTGAAGCAATCCATTGTTATAAAGTGCTATATAGAGAGATGTGACACGACATGGCGTTCCTGAGAGTCCCGAACTGCAGAGCTCGTGCAAACATATCCACGATTGTTATTGAGAGGAAAGAGCACAGCACATATTTACATATTCAC